>CAXKVV010000231.1:0-26453 GCA_964058805.1 Schoenoplectus triqueter | reverse complement strand
ATTTTGAGCTTGTTGTCACTCTTGTTACCGATAGACTTGACAATCTATTTTTGTATAAGGGACCAAGTTTTACAAGTGTAAAACTTTTTTTTGGTGTTTCGGCTCAACCTCAGTTGTTAGAGGTTGAGAATCCCGGAGACGTTGGTATTGTAAGCTGAACTCCGTTACATCTTGTGTTCTTGTTTGATTTTTCTTTTTTCTCTCATTTATTTCATTGCTATATTCTTGTGAGAATTAAATTGAATTAAATAATCTTTCGCTTCTATTATACTTAAACACTAAGCCCAAATCGATTTATATATTTCTACCTTAGATTCTTTATAATTTTACATTATTCTAGTCTTTTATATCATCATTCCATGGGCCATTAAATCTTAATTTGTGTATAATTATTATATATTTAAGTTTTAATTGGTACTAAATCACAAAAATATTTTAAAAATATAATTAATCGGATCGGATCGGGTTGATCCGAATCCGACCCAACTTGATTCGGATGAAAAAAATTAGATCCATATATGATTTATTTATTTTTAGATCATATTGAATCAGATCGAATTCGAATCGGATCAATAATTGACACTCTTATATGATTCTCTAAGAAGTTTTTTCTGTATTAGCATAGTTTCAACTTTCAAGTTATCTACATAATGAAACCGCTCAGAGAGAAGTACCTATTGAAAGTTTGCGAGCAAGAAAGAGGCAAAGAAACAGTGAAATATCTGCCACGAAGTATTTGGCAAACACAATAGAGAAGACAAAAGGCAAAAGGTAACGTATATATGTCCATATGTCATAGTGTGTGTATGAGAGAGATTATAAAGTGGCATGGGTGCACGGGTGGGTTTCCTGAGTGTTGGTTTGTAAATGAAGGAAAGTGAGAGCGATGCGAGGAGACGGTGCCAAAAGCTACCAACAGTGGATTTACTTCATTTCCTGGTCAAGGAAACAATCTATACATGACTCGCACAATCGCACGTGCAGGTGGGGCACACTACAGGACTGTCTTGTTGAACAATTTTGAACTGGGTTTGGCTCGTCTATGTATTAATGGGGTTGAGTTAATTGATGCTCTTTTTCAGCTCGTGCTTCCTTTTGTGGTCATGTGGTATTGTGGTTAGGAAAACAACATTAATTGTTTTCAATGATCCGAAGGAAATATGTGGTGGGTCTTTATGGGGCTAGAAAATTAATTATTATTATCTTTTGAGTAACTCACTATAGTACAGCTAACGTTTATGGTATATTTTTTGAAAAAAATAAAAAAAAATCAAAATCATGAATATATTTCTAATTGCTTAGATAAAATGTATATCAAATTTCAAATAATCTGGAGATTAATTCATTGTTCATCAATCATCACATTGTCATTGAAACTCCATCTTTAAAACTTTAAAATTGTATGATAAGGGACAAAATCTCTGTTAAAATGATTAAAATTTAATACACATTTTATTTTAAGTCATTAAAAACACAACTATAGTTTTGATTTTTTTTTTCATTTAAACCGTGTTTTTTAAAAAGATATACTCATTTGAATGTACATAAAGTTGGATGTAAACAAAAATACTCATTCTTTTTTGCTTGGTTACGGAATTAATTTTTTTTTTTGTGTGTTGTTTGTTTTTGGTTTTTCGGGAAACGATCATATGATGATGTTCCATTCTGTGTGAAAATTACTTTTTTATATTATACTCATTTATAAAAAAAATCTTACTTTATATTATTTTTTTTGAGGAAAATTATTTTTATTTTTTAAGTGATGATAGATCTCAGATTATTTTTCTGTATATGAGAGCTTGAATCTGTGATCATTTTGAGATTATTCCAGTTAATTAGTACTTAAGCTATTAAATTATTTGTTTTATTATTTTAACTGATAGGACAGTGCCTGAAAAGTACTAATTTTATAAGAGGAAAAACATACTCTATTTCGTCTATTACAGAAACTTTTTTTTTCTCACGGCCACTCTTTCTTATTCTTCTTTCTTGATAGTTATTGTGGTGCCGATCCCTCGTAATAGTTGTTTTGCAGTTGAGCATGGGCCAATTTATATTTGGGTGGGGATGCCTTTGCAATGAGTTATTTTAACAATCTTGATAGTGAATTTTCAAATAAATATGAAAACAAAATTTAAAAATAGAAAAACTAATAGATATGTTCTTTTACTTATAAATTGATGGTGATTCAAATTTTATTCAATTTTATTATCGTTAGATACTCCATCAATTATCATAAAATTTTTATACAATTTACAACAGTTATAATTTGACGATTTTTGATGGACTATCAAATGATAATGAAATTACATAAAATTTGAATCACCATCAATTTATAAATAGAAGAATATATCTATAAGGTCTTTTCAATTTATAAGATTATTTTCATATTTATTTAAAAATTTATTGTCAAGATTGTCAAGATAACCATTGTCAAGTGATTCCCACCCTTTTATTTTTTCGGTGTCTATAAAAACCTTCTCTCTTCAATCTCACTTACACTTTAAAATTACAAAGTGTTTCTATTTTCCTTAAACGGTAATTAGGGTGGAAATTTAATTTTGATATCGATTAAGTTAAAAAATGATTGGAAATTTCCATAAAATTTAACGTGTTACAGGAATAGGTCTTCAATTCCTCTTTTCTAGTTCTTGTTGTTTCACAGTAAAACAAAAAAAATGACAAGTTTGGGAAGATTTTCTTCAAAAAAAAGAAAGAAAAAAATAAAATTGGGGAAAAATCCAACATATTCTTTCTAGTACGTCTTTTTGATTTTTTTTTTGTTAGTTACAAAATGCACAATCCTAAAAGGTAATTGTCGTTATATAGGATTGCTTTTGGGATAACTTTTATCTAAACCTCGTCGCTATTTAGAAATCAATATTTTTTTTCTTTTTTTTGCGTGTTTACTCAGCCATATTAATTTTTTGTAACAAATTTATATTTATATATATTTAAAGGCTTTTCTTAAAGAGATATGACAAAATAAAGTTGACTAAGCATTAGAGTACGAAAAAAAATTCAAAATACAACATAATTATAATTCAATAAAAATTAATCCAAAAAGTACCAATTGTTTCAAACAATGTTTATGAAGATTGATAGTCAGCATATGCAAAGAAGAAAATAGATACTTGAGTTGAAGGCCAAAATTTTAGTTGTCACGCGTATTTATTTGAACTTAGTTGTTTAAGCGTCATGTTCTGTAGTTGTGGAGTCAATTTGTAATTTTATGTCCAGTTATACTTATTATAAAATTTAGAAAAAAAAAGATAAATGCGGATAATTAATAATAATTAAATAATTTATGTGTAGCTATACTTGTCAAAATTAAATTAAAATTATGAACAGTATGACGTATTATTTGATAGTAGAGCAAATTAAATTGGATGCAAATTTGCAGAGGTCGAACTACTGGAACCGAATCCGATGGAATTTCTGCCAGAACAATTTAGACCTTTTTGGGTTGATTTCGGCTGAAAAGAGGTCAGTCATATAGTCATATTTCCCCCGGCTCAAATGAGCCCAGAAATTTCACATTCAAATAGGGTACGTTTGTCAAATTAAGAAATAGATTTGGAAGAGTGATAATTTTAAAATAGTGATAGAATAGTGTTTTTTTGAAAGAGTGATATAAAAGTGGTATTTTTTACTATTCGGAAGAGCGAAAATATCATTTAGCAGCTGTTAATCAGAATAGTTAAAATATAGATAATTATGATACTATAATGATGATGATAATAAAAATAATAATAAAATGATATTAATAATAATAGTAACAATAATAATAAAAATAATCATAATAATTATAATAATTAATAATATTCATAGTTGTAATCACAGTAATATAATAAAAATATAAACATAATCATAATATAGTAATATAATAATATAATATAATATAATAAAAAATAATCATAATCATAAACATGATAATAATAATTATAGTCATAATCATAATAATATAATAATCATAATCATAATCATAATAATAAAAAAATATAATCTTAATAATATAATCATAACTATAATCAAAATATAATAATATAATATAACATAATAAAATAATAATAAGTAATAATAATCAAATACTAAATAATCATAATTATATCATAATTATAACAATATAACCATAATCATAACATGATTTAATAATAAAAAATTATAATAATAATGAATAATAATGTAATAATAAATAATAATATAATAATACTAACAGTGATGATAATATATAATACTAACAATCATTATAATAATATAATAATACTAATAGTGATGATAATATAATAATAATAATAAATAATAATAAAAAATAATCATAATATTAATATAATAATAAATTATAATCATAATCATAATATAATTATATAATAATAAATCATAATCATAATCATAATATAATATAATAATATAATACAATATAATCAAACAATAATCGCTATGCCGATGATAGCTAATCCGGTATTCCACCTATAAGTTGGTATATCAGATTAATATTCTTCCACACTTTTCTACTTAGTCCAAAATTCGTTTGACAAATTAATTCGTCAGAATAACAACTCTATTCCTACTTTTTGTTATTTCATGAAATGCCAAATAAACCCTAATGTTTTAGTTAAAGCACCACAAGAATTGGTTGAAACACCCAAATAAACACATGAGTTCGCGAATCTCAAGAATATTCAACAAGTCATGTGTCGTGCTCAATGATACAGCGTGTGGATATAAATTCCAGATCAAGGCGTCCAATCTTGTCGATGCACAAACAGATGAGTGGACTCAGTGGAGTACTGGACTGTGACAAAGCTAGTTGAAAATATGGGTTCCCTGTAGCACTTTATCTAGTAGATCAGTACCCCAGACAGTCACTTCATCAGGGGCAGGCTTATAGGTTGGTATTCACTTATGTGAGAAATGAAGCTTTCACGGTATGGAAGGCGTGCCAGTGCCTCTAGCCTTGCAATAGCAACATATGTGTGCAGAGGAAAAGAAGTTTTGAAGTATAATTTGGGACTAAAAAAGTAATCCTGAGTTTTAGACTTTCTTTGGCGGGCTGGTTTATTACTGAGAGCACTATACGCAAGCAGGCCTGGGATACTGGAGCAAGTATGTACATTATGTCGTGGTGGAACTGATAATACAATGCATGCTTTGTTCTTATGTGAGTTTGCTAAGGTTACATGGTCTAGATCAGGACAAACACTAATACTGATTACATGCCATCTGATTTCAAGCAATTAACTTCTATTCATGTCACACACTATGCTATGGAGAAAGAGATTTTGCCGAATCCCAAATATTCTCTGGGCATCGTGGAAGTTCAGATGTGCACGTGTGCCAGAGCAATGGAGCTAATCATGAAGGGGTAAAACTAAAAGCAATAGCAAATTAGCTGAAGCATGCAACTGAGTTAATTCAATGTATGGGAGGGAAGTGTATACCTCATTTTAAGGAACCACATAATATACATACAAGAAATTATGGGCGGATTTAAAGGGGGCTGGGTAGCCCTCTCTAATTTCTCGGAAGTTACACATCAGGGTTGAAATTTATCATTTATTTTTATTTCGTGTGGTATATCAGCCCTCTCTAACTTATCTATTAATTCTCTCACGACGTAAATCACATCTTGATCCCCTTATAATAAAATTCTATCTCCGTCCCTACAAGAAACCGCGGTGCAAATTGATTTCACTGTTATATTGATGGATTATAAAGAACCTGATGAAGGAGAAAGTGAATACCTCATTTTACATGACGACATATTGCTTGAATATTGTATGGTATATTGTAAGTAGGGGTGTCCACGAGACGATCTCGAGACGAGTTGACTCAAACTCAAACTCGTCTCATCATGTTAACGAGACGAACCAGCTAGTCTCTATAAAGAGTCCCGAGCTACAAGTCTTTGTTCGAGATTGCCTCGTTAGAAGTCGAGCTAGCTCGAACTGGCTCGTCGTATATCAGTTTAATACGATTCTCAAATCTCAGCTGAGTGCTCCTAGCTGCGTAAACGTCCTCTGCTCCTACTCACCAGTCTCGGTTACTACTTAATATTAATGGTAATAGATTGATAAGGTAGGTGATAGACTGATAGGTCTTTATTGTCATAGGTATGAGACAGTTGCTTTCAATAATTCCAACGTTCAAAAATCTATCACCAATTTCAAATAAGTACTTTGCACCTTGGGCCTGCGTGAGGATGGGCCCACCAATTTTCAATGATGGACACATCATTGAAAATTATATTTCAAATAAGTACTTTGCATCTTGGGCCTACGTGACTACACCAAGCCATGTGCTCTGCATGAGGATGGGCCCAACTACTCCAGAACCATGTCGTTCACGTTTAAAAGTCAAATAAGATGAATTCGTATAGGTATCGAGACAGTCACGATCCGAACTGCTAGTAACTCAAACTCATCTCGTTACTAGACGAGCTAGCCAACTCGTCTCGTTAACAGCTCGAGCTGGTAACAAACAGGCTATAAATGAGCTGTAGTCGAGTCAAACACGAGCGAGCCACGAGCCACGATTATTTTGTGCACTCCTAATTGTAAGGTAGAGATGTCCTTGACATGCAAACTTAATTGCTCTTTTGCAGACCACATAGGCGATTAAGGAGAGGTTTAGTAGCACAAGTGATTATATGCAGGGGCGGATGCAGGATTTTGATCAAGGGGGTCAGTAATCGTATTTAATAACTTATCAAGTTCAAACCTATTAAAAAATCGGATATTAAATAAAACTATTTAAATAATATCTTTTATATATTACAAATAATAAAAAAAAAGTCAAAATAATAAATAATCATAGCGATAAAGAAAATTTTTAGCTTAAAAACACTATTTTTTAAAATTCAGACCCCTCACCTGATAAGCTTTGCATCCGCCCTTGATTATATACACACACTATATGCAGCTGCAATAAGCCTTCAACAGCCGGAAACCAAGTTGACTGGAGAGCGTACCAGGAGATGGTACCAGCACGGCAAGCTCTCAGATCTCAAACGCAAATTAATTGCGCACATCATCAAAAGAGAGGTAATATTCAGGCTCATCTTAGTAGGGAACTTAGTTAGTTAGGGAAAATAAAATGACATGTAATGTAATGCTGTTTTGTAATAACTTTGTGTGGCAATGTTTAATGTAATGCTGAAGGGCTTTATCCAAAAATAAAAAAGTTACTGGTCGACTTTAGAGTTTAGATAGTCAGTAGTTCCGCTGATATTTTTCTTAAATGGGCTGGAAATTGCTGGTCATATGGGCTGCTATAATAAAGCCTTTCTCAAAGTCAGCTCATGAATCTCTAATCAACTTATTCTTTCTCTTACAAAATATTCTCATTGCGCTTCCTACATCAATGCCAGGAAATTGCTTATATTTTGACCACCGCTGACTTCGGTGACCCAAAGAAAATTAAATTAAAATACTAGAGAGTAGAGTATAGCTTATTCTTATTTAATAATACTAATGATTAATATGAGGTAGGGATCACTTCAATGGTTATCTTGATAATTTTGACAATAAATTTTTAAATAAATATAAAAATCTTAAAAATAAAAAAGTATTTTAGATATATTTTTTTTACTTATAGATTGATGGTGATTCAAATTTCATATAATTCATTATCGTTTAATAGTCCATTAAAGAACATCAAATTATAACACGTTATAAATTATATAAAATTTTAATAATCCTTTTCTCCTCTTCAAGTTCGAGATCACTCTCTGTCGTTCTTGCCCCTTCTCTCCCTTCACTGATCGCCTCTGCATTCCTCAGCCTTTTTCTCTCCTAATTACTAAAAGGTAAAGACATGAAAGCCTGTATTTCAAATACAGTAGTACATTACTATTAGCGAATATGGTCAATCTTTCTATTAAGGTAGATTGTGGTTGGGTGATTTTGTAGTGGATAAGGGTTTATTTTACTTTTATCAATACTAATATCAGACATTAGATGTTGTTCAGTCAAGGGTTTTATACATTTTTGCCCCTGACATTAACCCAAGGACAAAATGACAATAAATTTATTTTGAAGACAATGTCGTCATGTAATTTGTAAACTAACTTATCTTGACATTTGGTTAAATTTTCAGAAAAAAAATGAGGGATATTACATTACAGAAAGGGCAAAATTTTCTGAATATGCATATCACTAAAACCTCTCTCTCTCTATATATATAAAATTAACTCTCATCGTGGGATCCCAAAGAGCCGGGCTAAGCAGTACATGCACATATATTGTCCAATAATTTGAGTTGCCATGCTCCTTTATTATCCAATAGATTGAGAGGCAAATAAGACTTTATCGCAAAAAATAATAGTCCGCCTGAAAAAAATTGTAATAATTTAGTAGTTACTATTATATAATAATTTAATATCAATTGATGTTACACAAGTATTTCGTGAAAACTAAAATAAAAAAGTTCTGGACGTGTTAAGGGATTGTAATAATTTAGTAGTTACTATTATAAAATTTGATATCAATTGATGTTAAACAAGTCTTTCGTGAAAACTAAAAAAAAAGTTCTGGACGTGTTAAGGGAGAGGGGAGTTTTGTATGACTTGTCATGCATATATTACTTCACTCTTATTTAAAATACCTTAGAAATTATGTGAATAATAATTAGCTTTCTATATTTAAAAACAAAATAAATAAATAAATGGCATTTGTACGTAAGTGCACTTTAATTTTTAATAGAAAAAATGATAAAATATTTCTTCATTAATTATATTTATGTTTTTATATGTGTCTTAATCATTTATGAGAAATCAAAGAAAATCTACAAATTTATATCAGTTATCAACAAAAATATAGAAATATATCCATAAAATAGATTCAAGCTATTTTTGAATTTCTAAAATACTTGCTCTAAGTCTGCACTAAGTTCCTTGAAGATATTAGAGATATCGTATAATATATTGTAGTTTTGAGAAATAATGAAGGGATTGACACCACAGCTCCACACATCCGCCTCGGATCTTGTGTATAGTATTCAAAATAACTTGTCTTGTTTGTCGATTTACAACAATAATTGTAAAATAAAAGAGAGTTTTGTGTCAAACAATTAAAATTTGAGAAAATATATATTATTTGTAAAATATCATAGTGAAATATTATGTAATGGCTTGATGTGTTAAATGACTTGTAAACCGTACAATAATTTAAAATTTTTCTTAGATTAAAATTCAAGATTTAGAGCTAAGTAATATTTTAGACAATAAAAAATGATTACTTTTCTAAATTATTGCAATGGCTCAGGTTGATTGTATTTTTTTTTTACTCAGAATCACAAGATATTTTGAAGGGATTTATCTCTCACTTTCATTTTAACGTTTCTAAAAGACAAATCTAGATATATTGAGGGCTTAATAGCAATATCCCAAATGAGAGAAATGGCCAAAATAGATTAAAAAAATTTATTAGCTAAATTCTTACCTTAAGTTTAATATAGATTCTCTTCATTCTTCCAATTGATTGTTAGTGATCTACTCTCACTTTTCCTTCGTTCTTTTGAGCCTTAAATGTTTTTTTTGAGCATGTTGCTCACTCCCTAAGCAACCCCTTGAGAACGGACCTTGGGTTGTTTTTTTTCCTCCAGCGGCTCATGTGTGTTGAGATCAGAGTTGGTTTAATTAGGCCATGTCAACTTTTTTGTTGTGTAAGAGATCAATGTTCTATTTTTGTAAACACTTTTTACGAGTGTGCGACGCAACCCGAGTGAATATGGTTGTGAGTCCCGGAAATATAAATATTTTTAGTCGAATTACGTTATTATATCGCACATCTCTTATTTAATTTCTCTTTTCACTTCTCTCTTTACTTTAACTGAAATATCTACTTATGAGAATTAAATTGATTTGCTTCCGCTCCCATTAAATTAGTGGTTATTAATTTAATTGCCCCAATTAGTCTCACAGGTGTCCTAATCGGAAGATCCAATAAATAAAATGTGTGATCAATGTGTGAATAATTATTTGGTGACTTATGCTCCAAAAAAATATTTTTGAAGGAGTTAACAACAATGTCATATTAAAAAAAATACTCGAATGGCTCAATTGGATGATAACTAATTTGGTTATAATATATCATTGAAAAAATATGATGACTTTTGAGCTTTAATTTACATTAATATTTGCTTATATAAGTGTTTTTGGAGTTTTAGTTTGTAAATTGAAGATATATTATATGTATATATAAAATGAGTAATGTACGGATATACGATAGTGTAAGAATATTTTTAAGTTTAATATTTGGGCTGTACAAAAAAGTTTCGGGTTCGTGATTTAGGGTGGACTCGGCTCGGACTCGAATTAATGAGCTAATATGATTAGAGCTATTTTAGCTTGAGCTAATATGATTAGAGCTATTTTAGCTTGAGCTAATATGATTAGAGCTATTTTAGCTCGAGCTAATATGATTAGAGCTATTTTAGCTCGAGCTAATCTGATTCGGTAGTTAAATGAGCTGAGTTTAAGTTGGTTTATATGTTTTTTTCTTCTGAATTCTAATTCGATAACTCATCTCTCATTATTTCTCACTATCTCAATATATTAGCGGCTTAACAACATATCTTACTCGCTCGTGACTATATTTATATATCTGACTTGATAGTTTTTTGTTGGTCTTATCCATTCAAATTAATGAAGTGAAAATGTTATTAAAAATATAGTTTGTTGATATATCAATTTCGTACCAACTTTTGTACAAATCTTCTAGATGTACTAACCTTATAATTTGTAGATACACTAAATCTATATATCAAATTGAATCAATGCACATGTATAGAGTCGTGAGCCAGCTCACGAACTAGCTCGAATAATAACGAGTTGAATTTAAGCTAAATTTTGGCCAAATTGGATACATCCCCATTAAAACCTTTTTTTAGATATTTATCCATAAACATCAAATTTAGATATTTATCCACTAATACTTGAATCACTTGTATATTTACCCATGATAATGATATCAGATTAATAAAGACATATTTAGTTCCAGATAAATATTTTATTAAAAAAATGATAGATTTGCCCCTCCTGTTATCTGCTTCCGTTCCAATAATTTTTTTTTCACAGAATGGAAACGCTTCTTCTATTCAATTGTGTTCTTTCATTTTTCTCAACGCTAATGTCAGGAAATGAGTTTAGAGATAATATGATGCATTGCGTACTTGTCAGAGTTGTAGTTTTTAAAATTGGATAATGAAACTGATCGTAAAGAATGTAAAATCAAAACAAAAACATTCTCAGTCCATCCCAATTCACCAGTTACTCTATTTGCTCATAATTTGTTAATAATGATATGGTCACATTTTCAAAAACTGCCCCAATAGTTGGCACAATTATAGTAAGATGTCCTAGAGAGGCAAATATAGAATAGTTGTTCAACATATCATCAATACATCCAAAATCACATTGTTCAATGATTGATTCAAAATAAACTTTCTTTCATTCCGACAAAAAGAAGAAATAAAAGCTATATTCTATCTTCTTGAAGCATTTTGAAGATGTTCAGTGGACATACTTTTTTTTTTATTATTAAGGATTGTCTTTGCCTCCACTCCTAAAAGAAATACTGAAACATTAGATACAGTAAATGATATAGTGGATAGCAATTTCATCATTAAGTTATATCACCTTTTAGTCTTGAGCCTTTGCATAATATGGACCTGATCCGAAGGGTACAAAGTGCATAATATGGACCTGATCTGAAGGGTACAAAGTGCATAATATGGACCTGTTCTGAAGGGTACAAAGTGCATAATATGGACCTAATCTGAAGGGTAACAACTTTTAGTCTTCATAACCATAAGTATGTTTATGGTTACAAAGTGCATAATATGGACCTGATTTCTTAAAAAAATTCAGCATAACCATAAGTATGTTTATCAAAATATATGATTTGTTGTCTATCAAAACAATATTTCCTTTTTGTCCCATTCTTGATTGTTCTGAAACATCCACCATACTTTACAATTAATTTCAAGCAAGTCTCTCTCCTGAAATTGAAATAATATTACTGTAAGTTAATACAACTCTAAAAAAATCGTTACAGTGACAAACTTGGTACAAATTAAGAGGTTGCATTTTATGTTTGTAAGTTTACAAAAACTGCTACCAGTAACATTATCTAGATAAGAGGTTTGAAAATTAGTTCCTACATTTTTGAATAATGAGGCAATATTGAATTATGTTGTATAAAGATTATATCGATCCTTGGAAAATTATGGGCACATCTAGTTGCAGTCGTAACTGTTGTTTGTTAATTGCATAATTTTTTATTAATTGCAGAGCCAAGAACAGTACGTGGATGCACACATTGTAAAGGAAGTAGTGCTCCAAGCCATCAGAATTGCTATGATCATAATTAAGAACAGACAAAAAGAAAGACTTGATTTTGTTTCGCCCGATCATTATGAGAGGTCAAATCCTTAACTTCTTTCTACCGTCTGGACAAGGAAGGAGGAAATGAGCTATGCAAAACATTCAATTCGTGGGGAAAGCTGTAAGAGTTTAAAGGTTGATATGACTTAAAAAATAGTAAAGAGAGGAAATTGATTTGAAAATTAAAATCATACATATTTGTTACCTCAAATTATGGAGAATTGCTTCTTTTTCTTTTCTCCTTGCTTTTAATTTCTGACTCGATGAAACATTTTCAGTATAGATTTCACTTGTGCCAATAGAATTAGGCTGATGAATGATAAACAATGAAAAATATTCACTATTACAATAATCTTCTTCCATGGTGAGACCGTGAGAGATTGGGAGGAAGAGAGATAGAGAGGAGAAAAAGGGATTTTGAGAAAGTGAAGGTAGACGAAGCATTCTTTCAGGATGTCATTTGGCGGGAAGAGAGGATGGGCATATTTGTCATTTCTAATAGTTAGATTTTTTTTTCTCAAATAAAATATATTTATGTTAATCTAAAATTTGACTGTATGGGCAAATGTACAAGAGATTCAAGAATTAGTGGGTTAATATCTAAATTTGATGTATATATGGTTAAATATAAAAAAAAAGTTTTAATGGGTATGTACTCAGGGGCGAAATCAAGGTAGGCGTCAACTGGCGCCCGGGTATCCCCTCAGTTCACTGAAAAATAAAGATCGTACGATAATAAAATATATATTTTTTTACTCGAACATTCTATTTATTTGAACCGGGCACCCCCTATCAATTATTTCTGGTTCCGCCCCTGTATGTACCTAATTTGGCCCTAAGTACTTTAGCTCGAAGCGTTTCACGAGTTTGGCTAGACTCGACTTAAATTTTTATGAGCCAAACTTGAACTAAGCCCAACTCGCTCGAACCTAGGGGTGACAATTCTTGACCTGACCCGACCCGAACCCGACTCGACTCGACACGACCCGAAGATAAATGGGTCGGGTATGGGTTCAATTTTTTTGACCCGAATCGGGTTCGGGTCAATCCGACCCGACCCGATTAATTATATTTTTTGAAGTAATTTTATGATTTAGTAATAATTAAATCTTAAATATACACTAATTAAGATTACTTATAAATTAATAAATATTTAATTATTTTACACGGGTCGGGTCGACCCGTGACCCGTCGGATCGAGCATGAATCAAAATTTTTTGACCCGGATTTAATCAGATTAGCTTCGGATCAGATAAAAAATAATAATAAAATAATATGACCCGACCCGAACCCGACCCATTGACACCACTACTCGAACCCAACTCATTTGCACCATACTCTAGTATCGCACGGTCACTATTGCAGTTTGGCGATGATGCTGGTATTATAAAGTAAGATAAATGATCTTCCACGGCATATATCATGGCAAAGTTATTTAATCTTAATTAAATTACAATTTGGGTCTCTTTAGGATTCTGTAAGCAATTTGTTTTTTTTTTGATATAAAATTCTGTAAGCAATTTGTAAGATTAGAGAACTGACACTAATGAACCAACTGGATACCTACTAATAGACGAATCCTTAAAATGTGCGGCATGAGATGGAGATCCTAAACCTCAACATACTTAATATTTTGTTCCTGTTTTTAATTAATTTTAATCTCATTTAATCAAACTACACCTCCTTTGTAATCGAAAACAAATTGGATAGACTAGGAAATTGCCCGTGCCCGTGCATTGGAACAAAATTTGTGAAAAAAATAAAAATAAAAAGGTGAAGCATAATAAATGAGATGATCACTGCAAAAATAGTATGGGAACAAGTGCATTGTGAAATTAGTGGAAATCTTCTAAGCCGGTCAAGAAAAACAAAACTAAATAAAAAGCAATACAATAAACTGCGATGATCAGTTGATAACTGACTAGAAAATCGTATTAGTTCATTTTCTGCTTAGTCTTGGTAAAGTGCAAACCGAAAGTCCAATAGATAGTCAATAGAAAGCAGCACACAATGCAATAAATAAGTAAATAACTAAAAGATCGTGTGTATATATAGCAAAGATACTGTGAGCTTAAGCTCACAGAGATCTTCCGTGAATTTAACTCAAAAAACATATTAAGTCGTCTTCAAATTTTAATTTATCATGCTCATTAAATTCTTTATATAAAAATCTTATGGGATGCAAAAATTTGGAGTGTTTTGAGTTTTTTAAGTCATAATTTTTTTATTTTTGAAAATCAGCTCTAATAATAATAATAATAATAATAATATATTCAATACTTAAACATTATTTTAAAAAAATTAAAAACGGTGACTTAAAAACCTCAAAATACTTCAAATTTTTACATCCCATAAGATTTTAATATAAAAAATTTAATGAGGATAATAAATTAAAATTTGAAGAAAATTTGATGTATATTTTTTGAGTTAAGCTCACAGTATCTTTACACTCTCTATATATATCGGTCTCAATCACTTTGAGTGGTGTTATGACTTATATGAGTACTACTTACAATATATATAAACAAATATTCAACAACCTTCATATTTGAAACATTTTTTACCTGCATGAACAATTTCAAAAAAAAAGCAAAATTTTGACACCCATGTTTAACGCTTCAAATAGAAAATTGGTATCCAATGGTTGTTGCTTGGAACCATGGCTAAGATTATAAAGAACATGATTTTAACAAACTTAATATCAAAGCAGAAAAATACAGAATGCCAAATTCATTTGCTGGTTTTCAGTTATTCTTGAGGCAAAGAACCGTGACACATTTGATAAACCATAAAACAATAAAAAAAAAACTAGCACGTTTGATCGATAAGTAGAGCATAAAGCCAACAAAAGGAGAGGAGGGGTATTGTATACCAAATTTATGATATGAAGATTGATTTATACAAGATTTAATTTACACTCTTCTATAATAATGAAATAAAAATTATAATTATTTTATTTTATTATGTAATGGATATAATATGTCCAAAATAATATATACTTATTTATTTGCTATATCTTTTTAGTTAAAATTTTCGTTTGAAAGAAACTTTTAGTTAAAAAAATAATTTGTAAAATATTGTGAGGAATAAGATTAGTGATTTTATTTTATGTTAATCTTTAGTTCATCGATACTAAATGAGTGAGATAAATAGAGTACATCCTCATTCAGTTGGCTTTCCCAACAAAAATCACACAAAATCCTGGATGTACACTTCAAAATTGAGGAGATAAAGATATCAAGTATTTATGAGTGTAATGTACTAAATGAGTGAGATAAAGAGTATATACAGGTGTAAAAGGATCGATGATGTAATTAACATAAAATAAAATCACTAGGAATAAGAATAAAAAGTACGTAAAAAATTGATATTATCGATTTATATGGATTTAGCCATTGACATCGTGAAATGTTATCTTCTGGAGAGTTATTTTTTGTGCGGAGCTATTTATTTATTTATTTATAAATTATCTAATCATCCATCAATAGTACAAATTTAATAAATACGTACTAGATTTTCTCACAACAATTCAAGATCGGGAGCGCATAGTATTTTTTGTAGAGAATTTTTAAAAGTTAATTATAACAGTTCGTTTTAATTATATCGGCTGTGGAGAAATTTAAATACGAATTTTGATGCATAAAATATTTATTATTATTAAATCAAAACCGTTAATCAATGGATCAGATAAAAAATACTATATCTTGAGAGTTTTTTTTTTTAAGCTTTGTAGGGATGTCGTTTCTGCGGAGATCGGTCTGCCGGCCCTTGACACCCTAACCCTAACTTCCTCACCATCTCACCCCAGCCTCCGACCCCGCCTTCTCTCGTTGCTCTATCTACTCTCTCCACGCGATCCCTCGGGCCTCTTCCCTCCCGTCGCACTCACACCCTCCACCTGACTACTCACCCTCTCTATTTCACCGCTCTCGTATCACGTTGATTCTTTTCCTTTTGTCTTCACTCCGCCATTCTGATCATTGTGATTGCACAAATTCCATTTCTCTATCTTGTTTTAGCACTGAAGATTTAATTTCGATCACGGTATAATAGAGAACAAGCTGAAATGGAGGTGAACCTGGGCGCCATACCCTTCGACCTCGATTTTCATCCTTCCTCTCCTCTTGTCGCTTCTGGCCTCATCAACGGAGATCTCCATTTGTAAGTCTGAAGCCTTCTTTGAACAAAGCCCTATTTTTAGTAATTTTGAGTGAGCTCTGATTTTTGTTTCCTTTTATTTGAATCAACTTCTTTTGTGTGTCCTAGGTATCGGTACTCAGTTGGCTCTCAACCTGAGAGGTAAATTGACTGATATGTAATCATAATTCGTTATAGTTTTGTTTGTATTTGGTAAAAAAATTAAGTTTGACTAACTATATTACTCCTTGATTTGTTTTCTAGAGTGTTCAAAAGTAATGCCCATGGAGAAGAATCATGTAGAGCTGTTCGCTTTGCAGACTTCGGAAAATGTAAGGGATTCAGTACTTATCTTTTCTTTATTCTAAGTAACAGTTTAGTAATCTGTGTGCATATATTTTTGTAGTGATTCTCACTGCTTCACCAGACTGCTCAATTCTTGCTACTGATGTGGAGACTGGAAAGACTGTTGCTCGCCTAGAGAATGCTCATGAGTAACTTCCAATACTCACTGCTCACTTATGCTTTCCCTTTTTGCCATCCTGAATTTTTTTGTGTGGTTTACTGGACAGGTCTGCTACTTTTGTAGTTATTTGTCAACCAGAAATTCTGGACTTGGCCAAAGAAAATGCCCCAAATTGAAATCTATATTATTTGTACAAACATCAAAATAAATTCATACCAATCATGCATGCATAGAGGGGAAAGAACAACACGTACTTGTTTGGTGGAATTTCTGGTCTTTATCTATACTTTGAAATTTCATGGTTACCTCTCTGATCTCTAATTTTCTTTACAGCCTCTAAATTATTTCAAAGCTGCCCATCAATTTAAATAGCTTTAGCTGATCTTTATATTGGATGAAATACAAATAATTCTTTCAGGGAAGCTATAAATCGGCTTGTTAATTTGACAGAGGCAACAATCGCTTCCGGTGATGATGAAGGATGTATAAAGGTATCAAATATGAACCACTTGACAAGTGTTCTGTATGTTTCTGGGTGCTCATTGAGCACAACATTTATGGTTATAATGTACATGGTATACAACTGTGATAGTTCAATTTTTCTTTTTATTGTTGGTTTATCAATTTCCACCGTCTTGTAGGTTTGGGATACTCGACAGCATGCTTGTTGCAATTCCTTCAATGCCCATGAAGATTATGTCTCTGACCTGACCTTTGTGCCAGGTACCATGGAAATTTTGGGTACCAGGTACTTCCTTTTCTGCCCTTCAAATTATTTATTCACAGTTGTTTCCTTTTAAAGGATTCACTAAGCAACTCCGTTAGATTTTGTATCTAATGAAAATTATCACGTCAATCTTGTGAGATTTTTTGTATTTATTAGCCCCTAATTGTTTTTTTTTTGATGTAGTAGGCGAAAAGCCTACTATTAAATTTCATTAAATCAAATAAAGAAGAGTTACAGATTAGAAGGAAGGAAAAAAAAGAGAAATAGAAATTGAAGTACAAGCACATCTGCTTAAGAACCTAAAATGAAAAATTAAAGTAAAATTGTGAGCTTCCTTGTACCAGTCGGGTTGTTGTGAGCTTCATGGGAGTCCAAGCTCGCAAGGTTGTCGGTATGTCTGTGGGGAACCCATGAAGATGTGGCCGTGGTTGGCTGAGCCCGGCAACCGTGGATGTAGCAGCTGAGGTAGGGCAGGAAGAAGTGGATAGGACAGTACATGGGCAGATGTCAGGGGAGATCGTGTCGAGTGGCAGTGGTGGTTCTCGGGTTTGAATAGGTTGTTGCCCCGGGAAAGGTCTGGATAGGTTGAGTAGTCATCTAGGTTTGGATAGGAACAGTTTAGATTTAGATAGGTTGGAGGAAGTCTAGGTTTGGATAGGTTGACCGACAGTGTGGTAGATCTAGGATGCGGTGGGTCTAGGTTTTAGTATTAGCCCCTAATTGTTAAAAAAACAAAAAACAAAAAAAAAACTTATCGTATCCATGTTCGTCTTCCACGTACCAGAGTCATGATCTAGGAGTTAGAATCTAGCAATAGAGGTATAAACTTTATGTTCTTAGATTTTCAGTTTTTGATTTTAGGGTTTAGAATTTAGGATTTAGAATTGTAGAATATATGAGTACAATTTATAGTATAGGTTTACTATGACTATTCTTATTAGGACTATTATTATTATTATCAGCATTACTATTAGTATTACCAGCGCTATTGTTGTTGTTGTCGTATGTCCAAATATTATTATATTACTATTACTATTGCTATTAGTATTATTATCATTACTGTTATTATTAATAATATTATTATTCATATCATCATCATCATCAGTCATTAGTCTCATCATCATTACTATCAACATCATTATCACTATTACTATCATTGGTTTTGACATTTGAGATCTCCAGTCTATAATTTCGGATTGGGTTTCATTTCTAGCCTACCCAATTTGTTTGGGACTAAAGGCTCTGTTGTATCCATGTCTGTGTTGCTTGCTTCAGACAACCCTGAGCTGTATAGATTTCATACTTTTGCCTGTGAAAAAGGAGGAACACACAGGTTCTTTCAGAAAAGGGAAAAAGGAAATTCTCAAGGAAAGACTCATGAACACTATGCTTTCGGATTGGGTTTCATTTCCACCTTCCCCAATTTATTTGGGATTAAAGGCTTTGTTGTTGTTGTAAAGACTAATGAACACATTGTAGGATATGTTTTTTTTTTTTGACATTTTCTAAGATCACAGATCAAATTATGTGGATCTTTTCTTCAAATGTTACCTAACTAATTTCTGTTTTCCATTTACAGTGGTGATGGAATTCTATCAGTTTGTAGCTTGAAAAAAAACAAAGTAGGCATTTCTCATTCCATCTAGATTACCAAGATGTTTCTTTGGTTCTGAATCGAATTATCAAGTCCTTCTTTGTTCTTTATTTGTTGCTTTTTTTTTCCCGTTATGTTAGGTTAAATCCCAGTCTGAATTCTCAGAAGATGAACTTCTTTCTGTGGTTGTGATGAAGGTAACCTTATAGTATTGTTGCTTAATTATTATTTATTTTTCAAGGTTTAGAAATAGCAGTTATTAGGTGTTCTCTAATTTATTATTTGTTCTTCAGAATGGTAAAAAGGTAATTTGTGGAACTCAGACCGGTGCTCTTTTACTCTATTCTTGGGGCCATTTTAAAGATTGCAGGTACTAGGTCTTAATTTTGCTCCTCTGTATGCTAATGATGTGGCAAAATGAAACTAAAAATTTTGATCATGCTAATTTAACATGCATTTTTGTTTATTCAGTGACCGGTATCTAGGCCATCCAATGTCAGTCGATGCACTATTGAAGGTGAACAATATACTTTACTTTAAATCATTTCTTTCCAAACTAATGTTGCTCGCCTGTTACTCATAAAAAAATGTTTATTATTTTTCAGCTTGATGAAGATAGGTTAATATCTGGATCATATGATGGTGTGATCAGGTCAAGTTATTCCTTGATGTTTATGTCTAGCTTAATTGAAAAAAAATATATGTATTATTGGTTGTGGCCTGTTTATTGGTTGGTTGTTATTTTTTAGTTACCTGATATTTCAAAATTTATACAGGTTGGTGGGTATACTACCAAATAAAATTATTCAGCCTCTTGCAGAGCACTCAGAATTCCCTATTGAGCGTCTCGGTAAATTGCACTATACTGAAACTTTGATGTTCTATTTCTTATTCCATTTCTCGTCTCTAAGTAATAGATCCGTTTCACCAACAAAATGTCAACATCCTGACTTCTGCATAATCTTGCAAATGAGAGAAGTACATATGAGGGCTCTACATCTATAAAAAAACAAACATATTATGACTCTACAGAGTACAAGAAATATTAATCTTCTCCTCTGGATTAAGTTTCTTAAAACTTACTGGGCTGCTGCTTCTTCTCTCGTCAACTGAGGAAAGAATGATTTTTTTTAGAAAAAAAAAATCTTGAAGTGGAACTTTCAATTTCATTTTTAGTTTCTTAAGTTTTTATTATCTATTGAGATGAAGTGGTTGATACTTTCCCACATTTTATTTGGTTATGTTTTTGCAGCTTTCTCAGGTGATAGACAATTTCTGGGAAGCATTTCTCATGACCAAATGCTTAAGGTGATTTACTCTTTCATGAAATTGTTGAGAAATCATTATCTGTTTCCACTAAACCTCAAAATACAATTGGATATAACCCTGCAAAATGAAAACATTCCGCGCTGTTAGAACACGCAACATATCTTGCAATGTAATTTGCATTTAACACATTTAATGGCATTCATAATGTACAGTTAACTGTTAGGTTAAGAAAGATGTATGAATTGGCTTTTCTGTTAACTAGTAATAAGTTTGCTTCCAACTTGGCAAGTTGACTTCAATCTGAACCAATGTCATGTCAGTAGGTTTACATGTGGATCTTTCAGTTTTATGGAGTTAGGGAAATATTTTGAGTAAGATGGGAGCAATTTGGTTATTGTTTTCGGTTTGCCAATTATGTTATTTGCAATTTAACTGAAAATTTACCTGTTAGTGACAATTACAAAAAATGTCGGCTTTTCCGCAAATGTGGCAGAGGATCCTTGCTTCCATCTTGCTTATGAAATGTGCAATTTGCAGTTATGGGATTTAGAAGAACTGCTGAATACACCTCAAGAAAATAATCATGAAGAAAGTGAAGCATTTCAAGCTGACAGTGATGACAATGACGACGACGATGAGATGGATATTGATAACATAGTAGCCCCTAAATCATCAGGTAAGCTGTAAGCAGATTGACTTTTGATGCGCCAATTTCAACCCATATGCCAATTGTCAAAAAAAAAAAATCACATGTAGGCGGCTTAAAATTGGAAGGAATATATGTTCCATTGCCCGTCTCATATCTTAAGAAGAATCCAAGTGCCCTTATTTGTTGTTTATCTTTGGGCAAATGAGAATTGACAGACAGCGAAACCTGAAGAGGAGGGATGTAGGGAAATTTTTCATGTCTAAGAGATGTGTATTGGATACCTTTTCATACTAATGGTGTATGCATGTGCATATTTGCATTTTACTGAGGGCAGATAGGAAATAGTTATTTTATTTTTTATATGGCAGCATAACCTGGTCTGATCGATGATAAGGATGACTAGCGTGGAACAATTCCACGGATAGAAATGGTTTAATTAAAATAGTTGCCTTCTCTGTCGTCCTCTCCAGGCAGTGAATGTTTTAATCTTGGCTCGAATATCAACTGTAGTTTTGAACAACTGTAAATTTAATACAAATTCTCATTTGCTTTTTGAAGTGGACTCCTTAACAATCCTTCAATATTGGGTTTTGATTTTTGTATCTTTTACATAGGATCCAAGAAGAAGAAGTCAAGTAAGCGAGGAAGCTCAACATCTTCGTTTTTTGCTGATTTATAGAAAATTTTGTGAGAACCTTTTAGATTTAATTTAGCATTATTTGTTGAATTTAGGTTTGCCCTAAATTTTGACTGATGGCCTTGAAGTGCTGATTATTGGTATATGTGTGGTGAGTTTGCAGCTTATCAGTGGTTGCAAAAATTCATCAGGATTTTTTTATATTATAATTTGGTTGCA
Source organism: Schoenoplectus triqueter (assembly GCA_964058805.1). Classification (NCBI taxonomy): domain Eukaryota; kingdom Viridiplantae; phylum Streptophyta; class Magnoliopsida; order Poales; family Cyperaceae; genus Schoenoplectus; species Schoenoplectus triqueter. The sequence continues at coordinate 4,370 of CAXKVV010000231.1, read as the reverse complement.
TGCAAATCTTTTGTGCGCATCTTTCATTCAATTATAATTTGCGCTATTCTTGATCGTTTAGTTTAGTATCTGCGGGGGATTTTTTTAACCGGACAACTGAGGTCTATTTTTTCTGAAATTAAATGCTCACGTCAGCGGTAGCGTGGAGGAACTCGGTAGTTTTTGCGGAGTATTAGGATGTGTTTGGATGGGCCAGAATAGGAGAATAGGTGTTGTTTTCAAATAATAATGACAGTTGTGTATTCAAATGTAAATTTATTATTTTGAAATAATAAGAATAGTTGATATTTTATTATTCTGTGGTGAAGATGAAATAATTGATGTTTTTTAACTCTATTATTATTCTCAACAAATAAAATAATTTTTTTTATCATTTAGAATAACATCATATTTTTACTATTCTCCTGCTAACTGAAAAATTATTATTTTTTCACTATCGTCATTTATTATTTTCAATTTTTATATTTTTATGTTATTTTTTACACGATCCAAACACATCTTAAAAGCTTTGGCTACTTCCATTCAAAAGGAATAAAGGTTTGAGATGTGCGGAGGCATTAGATGAGGCCTCAGGTGAACATGTCATTAGATATTTTCGTCAAGAGTAAAATTAAAGCGGAGTTTAACGTGTTGATGTTTGTTGGTGCGTGGTGGTAGAAAAAAACAAATTAAGGGTACAAAAAATCTTGAAAGAAAAGAAATTTGGTAATTTAATGGTTATTCTATTTTCATAGACGCTCTACCTTATTTCATTTTAAATCACTTTGCTTTAAAAACGGTTTAAAAAACTTATATCTGGACCAGATCTAGACGTCCGAAACGCATAGGAGGGACAGAGACCGGACTGCGACTGCAGCTTATTTGGTTTTCAAAGGGCCACGCCTGGTGCGGAACGAACTGTTGTGATGTCCTAAGACCCGATTCAAAAGTAGAACGTATAATGCGCGAATCAAACATTTCCTCATGATTTGCTGACTCGTGCGGGCCGGATCGAGACAGTCAGGGTCCCGCGGGACTGCTCAGATCCCGCCTTCCACTTTCGACAATGGTAGTGGACCTGGCAAAGGTTGATCCGATCGAAATAGCGGATCTGACGATAATTCATTAATCTGAATCCGACTCAGATCTGTTAAAATCAGAATTCATAATTGGCCAATTCATAATTGGCCATATCAATCAGTATCCGAAAAATAAAGTGTTATCCGACTCAAAAATAATCCGACCCGCCCGATCTAATGGCTAGGAGTTCCACGGCACCACTTTGTACCCCATCGCCTTACCCTTTTCTGCAAGCGAAGCCAACCTCGCACATGTACGCGATCGCATCTTAACCGAACGTCCTAACCCAATTACCCAATTGTCACGGCCGTTGGTTCCATTTTGTTTAGTATTGCTTGCTAAAACTGAGCACATGATGTGTCACCACGCTGGATGAGACGAATAGTGCGTCGGTTTTGGTTTATGACTATCACTCTCTTCATCACATTCCTCTTTTTCCCTTTTCCTCCTCTCCCCTCAGGCTCAGATTCCCGTCTCCTCCCTTCGAGGTAGGTCTCTCACCCCCTTTTTCCTTATCGGGTTTGTTTATTTTTGTGTTTCTTCCGTGAAATTTAATATAGCTTCTTGCCTGTAGTGTCCGTTTATTAGCTCTTTTTTGAGCTTTTTTTTCTTCCATTTTAGCACCTGTGTCGTCTTCTCAGTAGATCTATTTGCGCTAGCTCGCGCAATGTAATCGATTCGTATATGGTGGGGTACATAGAGTTGCTTGAAAATTTGGAACCGCATAGATCCTAAACTAATTTTGTTTCTTCGTCTGGAATTGGTTCGAATACGCAGTAGGAAGTTGATTGGGTAAAATTAAGATTATTCGTTCTTCGAAGTGTTTTTTCATCATTCGAGCCATTTTTTTTATTGATTTTGTAAATATTGTTAACTTTTATGAGATATTAACTTGTGCGGATTTCTGATTATTGTAATTAGGAAGATTGTCTTTTTTATGTTACTTTTTCATGTTGGGAATGAAAAACGTTCGGTGTGCTTAATGTAAAGAGCTTGCTTAGGGAACAATTGGAATTATCTGGATATTCTTCTTCTTTGCTTTGTCCCACGTCTACTGAGTCTTACCATATACTGACATATATGCACTCATTTTTTTTAATTAGTTGATAGAGTAAAAGATGGATGGATCAGGCAAAGGAGGTAGCAATGGTGCCGAGGCACTGCGGAGAAACTACCGGATTGGTAAAACTTTGGGTATTGGCTCTTTCGGTAAAGTGAAGATTGCAGAGCACATCCTGACGGGGCACAAGGTAGCCATCAAGGTGCTCAACCGTCGTAAAATCAAAAGCATGGAAATGGAAGAAAAAGGTAAGTTTGCAATGATTTCTTTCTATCTTTCAACTTACTCTCTTATTATTTTTTGCTTCAAGGTATTATACATCAACATGAGCTATTTCGATGAATGAATTTTTGATGCGAGTTGTATGCCCATGCCATTGCAAAATTTATAAGCACCCAATAGCTGATAAAGCTATGTTTAAATGTTTTTATTATCTTGTAATATGAAGGTAAATGTAGGATTACATTAATGCAAAATTAGCAAATATTCAATGATTGATAATGCAATGAAAATGAAACATAGGTACAATTACAAATAACTCACTGGCCAGAATATTTGGATGTATTACACTAGGATTTGCTATTTAGAAAAGGTTGCTGATCAATTCATTACCTTGATTTAATAGCAGAAGTGTTGTCACCATGTGAATAGAAGGGTTTCTTATGAATATAAGTAAAGACTTACCTGCATTTCCTTGTCTGTAGTGAAGAGAGAGATAAAGATATTAAAGCTGTTCATGCACCCGCACATAATACGTCTGTATGAGGTTATAGATACACCAACTGATATATATATGGTGATGGAATATGTTAATTCTGGAGAGTTATTCGACTATATTGTAGAGAAGGGTAGGTTGCTAGAGGATGAGGCTCGCCGATTTTTCCAACAGGCACGGATTCTTACTTTATACACTATAACTTGAAAACTCTGCACAGTCTTGGCCCAAAGGTTATCTTTTCTGTGGATGTACGTTTGCATGTTGTCAAAAGCACAGGTTTCTTATAATACTGCAATTGGCAGGAACAGATTTTGGTTCGTGTCAGTTGTGTCCGTTATAACTTTTGTAATCAATGACAGTTTTAGATGTCATTAAATGTTAACGTTTTATCTGTTGATCTGAAGGTTACCTTTTCAGCACATGCAGTTTTCTTGTTGGTAACAGGATGGACTTCTTATATTACTCAAATGCATAGAATTAGAAATAGTTTTTGCTCAATGTTAGGTTGCATCTGTTACAATTTCACTAATCATTGACATTTTTAGCAATTTGTATTTGTTGAAAAAAGATTGTCAGCTTTTCTTATAATTTCCTGCTGTGACGAAGCAAATACCATTCCGGGTAGCATTTACTGTTACTCGTTGTGACAACCTTTCCGCCTTGTAATTCCTCAACTTCCTTACAGAACTCAGAATTGCTCTAAATTCTTACAACAGATAATATCTGGTGTGGAGTACTGCCATAGAAACATGGTTGTGCACCGAGATCTGAAGCCTGAGAATTTGTTGTTAGACTCGAAATGCAATGTGAAAATAGCTGATTTTGGCCTAAGTAATGTAATGCGTGATGGCCATTTCCTTAAGACAAGTTGTGGCAGCCCCAACTATGCTGCACCTGAGGTATGGTTCTTATGTATTTACTTTGTTCCTATTTACCTTGGTAGTGCCTCGGTTAAGCCCAAGTTTCTTTCTTTGATCTGTATTAAGAAGATAAATTAAAAGGGAAACAAAATATCAACTTTTAAGAATATTAATAAATAGAAGTATATAGTTCCCCTTGATCAGTATATGTTATTTACATAAGTTTCTTGGTACAGGTGATTTCGGGTAAACTGTATGCAGGACCCGAAGTGGATGTGTGGAGCTGTGGAGTCATCTTGTATGCACTTCTGTGTGGAACTCTTCCCTTTGATGATGAAAACATCCCCAACCTTTTCAAGAAAATAAAGGTAGATGGGCACTCTATAGCTACCAATGAAGAAATATATATATATATATATATATATATATATATATATATATAGTTGGGCTATGGTGCTATGCATAGCACGGATCGCCTCCGTGCTATGGATCGGTTTTTGGTTTTAAAAGTTCAAATGATCAATCCAACCGTACTAAATGATTTTCATATGAATATCTCGATGTAGACCAAATTTTGTATTTTTTAGAATTTTTTTACTATTTTTTTAAGATAGTTAGAAAATCATTTGATTTAGTTATTATGAATCATTCAAAAGAAGCGATTTTCTATCTT
>CAXKVV010000230.1:0-28118 GCA_964058805.1 Schoenoplectus triqueter | reverse complement strand
CACATCTGTTGGTTCATTGGTATTTGGTTGCATTCACAAGAGATGAAAACGCAAACATGAAAAAAAAATCAATACGAAGTACAAACTAATCACGCACTTCACATCTCCTTTCACGCTAATATTAATCATTGCAATTCCTGACAATAAAAATATATATAGAAAAAAGGATTAGAATTGAAATTTTAACTTCTGGTACATCTTCTCACTGTCTCACACACACACACACTATTATATCATTTTCTATACGTTATGCAACGTTTTTTTTTTGATCGAAAGTTATGCAACTTTTTTAAGATAAGGTTATGCTTCAACATACTAATTACAAATGGTTCATAAAACCATCTTTTGATAAACAAATTATACACGAATAAAGATATTGGAGATGATGAACGTATAATATCTATACTATTATATAAAGCATCTAAGAATTGGAGGGTCCATTTTTTGTCATTGTAAATTTTTATTATACCCATTTTATCCTTCAATTAGACGGATAATATTTATTGTTGGTTGATCGAACGTATGTGATCGCGTCCATTGATCCCCTCTTTCTCTCCATTTCTTTCTCTTATATACTATTATTTTCATAATTTTTGTTTTTTATTTAGCAACTTTGTGCATATTTGGTAAGGAATTAATGGTAATAATATATGTTAGAATAATTTACTTTTCTTTCCATAAAAATCATGAATCATTAACACATATTGTGCAAAAATCTCATCCAAGATTAAATATAGTCTTTATTATATATTTTCTCTATAATTTGGTGAATTTATAATTTAATATTAGATAAATGTGAATTTTTTTATCTTATAATATTTTAATGTTTAAATAAAAAATTCTGCTGCAACGCGTGGGTATATAGCTAGTCAGAAACTTAATTAACTAGCAACTTAATTAACTAGTGAATTTTAATAGTAGCAATTGAGATATTTGATATCAGTTCAAATAACACTAATGATTTTTTTTCCGCTATGAACACTGATTTAAATATTCAGTTTGTTATTAGCGACGTTTTATCTTTTGTTGAAAGGTTATTTGTTTTTTAGAATTTTAGTAGTAAGAAAGCAGAAAAATTATCTAGTCTAAAAGTAAAATAAAATAAAAATTAAAGTTACATATTTTTTAATTCATAAAGATTTTATAAATCTTGAGCAACTTTTGTGTTGCAGATGAATATCAATTAATTGTTACTTTATCTCAACATTCATTTCATTTTCATTGTTTATGAAAAATACTGGTTCCGAAATATTTATACCTTTATTTCTCAAAATCTAATTATTTGAATTTTTTCAGGTAAAAAAATAGCAATTTTTTTAAAAAACAATAGCAAACTATTAGTAAGTTGAATGAAAATTCGACGCGTCAAAAATCTACAAATCACGACAAATAATACAATCAAATCATTCTTGATTCACTGAACTCTCGAGATAGCTATATATATAGACTACTTATTTATGTTACACAACAATATATAACAACCATATTATTATGAATGTCTAAAGTATTTCAAGCTTTTAAAAAATTAAAAGTTTTAACTGTTTTAACGGTTTTGACAGGCTCTGGCGTTAAGTTTTTGAGAAAAAAATAGATTTAACGGGTTTTCTGTGATTTAACCGTTTTATCTCACGTTAAACCCATTAAAATCGTTAATTTTTTTAAGAAAAACGCATTTAACGACTGAAATTCTTTTGTTTTAAATCTTAATAGTTAGTGACTATAAATTTGTATTTTCTTTTATATTTTGAATATAAATTAATGCCCTAATAAAAATATAAAGTAAATTCATTATATAATAGTTTAGTATAATTTAAGATTTTTAACTTTTTAAGTACATAATTAATATTGTAATTATTATTATTACTTAATTTAGTTAATTATTAAGCACTAATGATATAAGAATGTATTTCTTAGCTTTTTAAAATATGAATTAGTAGGTAAAAAGTAATTGACCGTTTTTTAAATTTAACGGCCGTGTAAAACCGTTAACCGTTATCTGATCACCTCACCGTTAAGAACCGTTAACCAATTTTTAAAAGCTTCAGTATTTGTCAAAATAACAAAAAAATAATAATTTGAAATTGTTTATTTAACTATATGTCCTGTATATAATTTGGTGCTAAATGTCAATAGATAAATAATTGAGCGATTTGATCCTATCACAACTTGATTAATAACTTAATATTTTTATATTGCATTAAATTTGATAAATGCAGTTTAGAACTTATTTGATCATTGGATGTTAAAATTGTATCCATAATTTTTCAAACCACCTGAATTTTTACCAACTTATTTTATTTAAATAACATGAAATGAGAACTCAAGACGATGCCTCAAAGTTGGCCGCTTTTGTGATGTTTTTCTTTAATTAATTAATTTATATTACTTCCAAAATAAAACATGTAAAGATAGTTGTAATAACAATTTTTTATTTAGATAGTCATTTTATCTACAATTTTGATAATAAAATAAGCGTGTATCCTAACTAAATAATATTTTATATTTGCTTCCTTTAATCCTTTTAATTTTTGACATCTCTAAATCAAAAATTTACTTGTTTTAGTCTTTTTTTTTTGGGGGGGGGGGAGGGAGGGGGAGGGGCGGGGTTGAAGCATGAATATATTTTTCAGTATGATTTTTTCTTATAAAAATGGATTGAAACAATACATGACGAATATTTGAAGCCTCAATAATCCAGTGGTTCATTAAAAAAATCTTAAATAAATATGAAAAAATATTAAAAATAAGAAAACCTTATAAATATGTTATTCTACTTATAAATTAATAATGATTCAAATTTCATGCAATTTTATTATAATTTGATAGTCCGTCAAAAGCCGTTAAGTTAGAACAGTTATAAATTGCATAATATTTTGATGGTCTTTGATTGACTATCAAACAATAAAAAAATTACATAAAATTTAAATCACCATCAATGTATAAGTAGAAGAACATAACTATAATTTTTTTTCGTATATATTTAAAAATTAATTATCAAAATTTTCAAGAGAAGCCATTGTCAAGTATCCTTCGTTAACTATATATTGTATTCAGGTACATACACACTAAATAAAATCTGCAACAATCTTGCAAGATTTTTCTAAATATTTATGGGAGTAACCAGTAACATGTCTTCAATATAACCGGAGATGGACGCCATCACGCCAACTTCTCCAAATCGCAATAAAAAAAGCCTGGTACAAATTAATTAATCTGCTGCACTTACGCAGCTTGTCAGTTCCATTCATAATTGACCCTGTATAAAAGAGATTTTGTACTGTCAGATCCCCACTGGCTGGTTATCAGTATCACTTCTGTCAGCCTACGGCCCTTTTTTCAAAAAAATAATAATAATATATATCACTTCTGTGTGTTTTGTGCTGCCACATCCCCATTGGCTGCTCATTTATTAGTTCAGTCCCTAGTCTTTGTATCGCAAGAGCTACGTACAATTAGAGATTTGAAATGGACCGGACCATCCGGACCGGACCGGACCCCCCACACCCGGCCCCCCTCCCCCACAGTGAACCTTACTAGAGAGCAATTGATCTTCTGTGAACAATCTTATGGAGCTTAATATGTAATTTGATTGGACAGCAGCTAGTACTCGGTAGGTAAATTGTTAGGATCAGGAGAAAATCTGAATCCATGATCTTTTGTTTTCAGGAGAAAATCTCATTGTGCGTTGAGAACTTGAGATTGATTATTTTTAATCAATTTCTAAAACCATGATCTTTATTTGCGTACATTCAGTTTATCATGTTAGTTTAATAATTTATTTTATCCGACGTAATTGTTTGTATCACTCATCACATTAAGCGGATGTGAAGTCAATTTATATATGAAAGGAAAAAAAATAAGAGGACAATTCGATTACTAAAGACACTTGTTCATACGAAATGTAAATGTGCACTGACAGACATTATGTTAAACAACAAAATTCTAAAATAGAAAAGAACAATAATACTACAGATTTTTTTTTGAAGGAATTGAGAAATTATATTTTGAGCACTTGTCAAAAATTCCATTATTTGTGTTTCAAATTAAATAATAATACATATTTTAGCACAAAAAAAAACAAATATATTGAAATCAGTTAAAGCAATTGAAAGAATGCATCATGCATCAGTATGAAATTGAGTCCACTCAAATAAATTTATTATATTTTATAATATTAATGACATTAAAACGATGCTAATATCCTTCTAATTAATATGCCTTGTGATGATTCTAATTAATTACGTCAATACTTTTTTACAAGAGCAGAGCTCAAATATAATATGGACTTAGAGATTCAGAAAAGAGAGCGACTTAGACGGTTAGATCTGTCTTCAATTTCTGGTTTTCATTATTGTTCGTAGTTTTCTTGTAGTAAAAAAAATGCTAAATCATTATGAAATGCCAACTCGGAATCTGTTAGGTGACCTGAAAAAAGCGAACAGTCCTGGTCAATAAATCATTTGGGTTGTTTAAATCGCTTCCATTTTAGTTCATGTATCAGAATCAATGGCAAGATTAAATTTTTTTAATTAGAGCATGCATTTGATTCAAAAAATTTCAATTCAATGATTGATAGTTTTACAAACTATTTTTTTTAGAAGATATTGTTAAAAATTTATTCCAAAATGACGTCAATAAAACCATTTAAAACGTTCGTTAATTAGTTTATCTTTAATTAGACATTCAAGATAATTAAAGGGATGTCTGAAGTGCCCTCGAAGTTTTGGGTTGTGACCTGTTGGCCTCCAAATTTTTAATTTAAACAAACACTCCTTAACTATTTAATTTTTTAGTACTATTAGATTTTTAAACAATTAAAAATAATAATTCGAATTAGTTAAAAATTATTATTAAAAAATATGATAAATTATTATTTTTTCAATTTATAAAAAAAAAATTGGGACCGGACCGTCCCGTGGGGGTCCGGCCCCCGGGGGCCAACGGTGGGACGGGTTCGGTTTTTTTGAATTTGGACCGCCTTGGACCGGACCGTTTGGACCGTGCGGGACCGTGGACCGTGCGGGACCGTGGACCGTCCGAGTTTGGACCGGACCGGCCCGGACCTGACCGTCTTCAATACTCTACATACAATACAATTCATCTGGAGTTTTTTCAATATATAATTCAGTGATCCCTATTTTACCGGTCCTTGATTTTTTTTTTTCTTATTTATAAAGTGGGTTGAAATTTTTTAACATACATTTTAGATACTATTATTTCCAAATTAAATGATGTAATATAATTAGAAATATTATTATTCTATAGACTGGTCTTTATTTTTCTATGATGTAATATAATTATGATTCCTTCATTTAATTTATTGCCGTAAATGAATCATTCGTGCACTGTACACACCATGACAGTACTTAAAAACTCTGAAAATGATTTTTTTTTTCGTATCCCTCAATATTTTTTATTTGAAAATTTTAATGGAAAATAGATATTCCTTTTAATTCAGTCTTCATGCATGCACCTTTGATTTTCAAAATGAGAATAACAATAATATCGATCCCATACCGGCCTAAAATTTTAGACCATTTTTAGACAAAGGAGAAATCAAGCAATTGACCAATTTTAGAGAACAATGGCTCTCCTTCATCCACGTGTCATGATATTCCAATCAAATTAAAAGGGGACATATATATGTTCGAATTTTGAATGGCGCACCATAAAAAATATCACATGAAAATTGCATTCCATGCCTGACGGATAAAATCGCAGACTAACATTACCCATTAATGAATTACTCCAATTTGGGGATGTTAAGATAAATATCTATGTCGTTCTATAATTTTTCAAGTCTAATCATACAGCAAGACGCTGCTCTATCCAGGATTTCGAATCGATTTTTTGTTTTTACTGGAAGCTAATCTCCCAAATTTCGTGTAGTATTAGAGTAATATATATATATAATATTTCATCTTGAATCAATCCCCTTTCCATTAGTGTATTAAAATCAGGATGGGTCGGGTCGGAACGGGTTATGACGGGTCGGCGGGTTTTGACGTGACGGGTCGGGATGGGTCAACGGGTTTACACGGGACGGGTTAGGACGGGTCCATTTTCGGGGGTTTGGCCGCGATCCGTCCTAGACCCGTCGGGTCGAACGGGTCGGCGTGTCGGGACGGGTCGGGTCCAAAGGTGGGACGGGTCGGGTCGGGAACAGGACGGGTCGGCGGGTCAAACGTTATAACGGTTTAGTAAATCGTTGCAACGGTTCAATAAATCGTTGCAACGATTTATGAAACATTATAACAATTTACTGAACTGCTATAACGATTTATGAAACGTTATAACATTTCAGCAAACCGTTATAACGATTCAGAAACCATTATAACGGTTCAAACACTGATATGACTCAAAATAAATTAAAATAAAATTTTAAATGAAATAAATTAAATAAAAAATAAATAAAATCTTAAAAAATTGGAATAAAATGATAGAACTTTAAAATGTTCTTATCTAGTTATAGCATTTGTTGTTCTTAAAATTTCGTATGTTCAGAATAAATTAATGTACATAAATTTAATTTAATACCATTTTATATACCCTCATTATGCAGTGAAGAACTCTAAATATTTTTATTTAATGTGAATTCTATAAAAAAGATTGTAGAAGACTCCTAGTCAGTTAACATGTGTATCCCTCTATCCCTTTCCTTGGATTTGGATACTATATTATGCTATGATGCTAGGTGTAAGGACAGGTTGGACGGGTCGGGTCGGGCACGAGTTAGGACGGGTTGAACGGATCGGGTCGGGTTTAAAACGGGTCGGATTTAACACGTTTTTTTTTTCAAATTTTTTTGCCCGCGCTCGTGCTAGACCTGTCGGTTCTAACGAGGCACAGGTCCATCGAGTTTGAGCACGGATCGGGTCAGAGCGGGTCGCGTAGATAAATTCCACATGTCAGTTTTTTCTCGAGCGGGTGTTTTTAACACACTATTTCCCACAGTAATTATATCATTGCATTAGTCTCATCTCATCAGCCGTTCTTTAAACATTCTGATTTTGTGTGGCAAGCACAAGTTGAAGATATATCAATACAGCCGGGGACGGATCCAATAGAGGTCAGGGGCTTAGTTTTAATTGATAATGCTTTTGGTCATTTGTACTTTCTGAATTGCCTAATTATTTTTATTGAAAAAAAAATTAATATCGTACATAATGAAATAATTATGCAAAGATATCAAACTATGAAGTTCCATAGAGGAAAACTTTCTTCATTAACTTGATTATCTATTAGTTTGAGATTTATTTTGTTGTTATTTTTAATATATAAAATATTATTATTTTATAGTTTTTTATTAGGTAAGAATATATATTAAATTATTAATTTTTTATTTAGTACCCGATTAGTTAATGGGTTTGAATCTGATAACCTATTACAATCCAATAATTGCCCCTCCTGACCAAAATCTTTCATCCGCCCCTGAGTACGGCTATAGAGAATTATAGTTTTTTTTTGCATTTAATTATTAAAATAATTAGATTATTAAAAATAAGACTGATAAATATTATCTTTAAATCTACAAATCGTAGCACATCACTGCCATTGGCATTAGCAAACTCGTCACTGACAGTGGTGTTTTTGAGGAAATGTGTCACTGTCAGTTGTGTTTTTGAGGAAATTCGCCACTCACAGTGACATCTTTCACTCAAAGCGCCAATACTAGTAACATCTTTTATCATTATAAATATCAATCCTTCTGTCATCCTCTTCATCTCACAAAATAATCAAACTCTTTCTCACTCATCTCACAAAATATTTATTCAAATATTCAAAATTTTCATATTTCTTCAAAATAAGACCTGATTTAAATTTTTATTCTATTGATAAAGAAAATTACACTGCGGAAGAACGAACAGTAGTAGTTTTTTGACTGAAATATTTTCAAACCATTGTCAAACTGATTCCTATCTAAATTAGATTCAAAATACAATATCAAATTTTAGTCAAGGCGGATATTATCCGAACTATTCATATGATAATAACATTTATCCAGATCCATATCCATCTATTTATAGTAATAATATAATTTATTAACAACCAAACCCAGCAGTTCAACCATGTCATACCTATAATTTTTTTTTGACCATAGTAGTAGTACTTGTCAAGAATTAAATTTTAAAGATAACTGCAGTAATTTAGATGATTATCGTAAATTAAAAATTTTCAATGATAATTTGAGTCTTGATAGGATCAAAAAGCAGAGTACTATTAGGGGCAATAGTAATGTTCATTTGACAACATCATAAATCATTTATATAAGAAAATTGAAAAAAATGATCGCAGAGATGATTTCAGAAAGAGACTAGCAAACAAGAAGAAACAACGTCGTTTTATAGAGAGATGACAAATATTGAGGAAATCAAACAAACAGGCTTATGATTTTTTTAAAAAGTTCGGAAGAAGATTAGAAAATGACAATAAAAAATATCTTAATTTTGCTTTGTGAGCACAAACTTATGATGAAGGACACCGATGGGTACAAAGATTAGCATTAGTTCGGAAGCTCTGAATAATTTGTTCAAAGTTGAGCGGACTTTACCGATTGCGGCTATCGTGGTGGAAAATTGATAAATCTACAATAATCTAAATTAATCTACAATAATCTATAATTAATCTACAGATATTTTATAATTAATCTATAAATAATTTATAATTAATCTATAGTTAATCTATAATTCATCTATATTAAATTATATAAATTAAAAATTACTTTTAATAACAAAATCAATTATCAATTCCGCACTTTCTCTCTCTTTCCACACCCTCTCCCTTCTTCTCCTTCTCTTTATTTTTCTCTTCTTTCTCTTACTCTCTCCTAAATGCGCAAGGGAAAGGCTAGCACATTTAAGTTATATAAGAGGGAATTGTCCAACTATTAGTGGTGCGTTTGGTGAAAGACGTTACCATCAGTGACACATTTTTCTGCACGCCAATGACAATAACGTGCTGTCATACATAGAATTAAAAATAATATTTTATCACTCTTATTTTTAATAATATAATTATTTTAATAATTAAATACAAAAATGGTGAGAGAATTACTGCCATATAATTGACAGCCAATTTTCTGATATAAAATCACACTGAAGTGTCTTACTAAAATTTACTTGTAAGAGTAAAAAAGCAATCATGTGTACAGAGGAAATTTAAAGAAACAAGCATGCTGGAATCAAGATAAAAATTTAGTAGGTAAGAATAATACACATATTCGGTTGATTAAGAATGTTTAATGTATCAGCAATCGTTCAAATCTGAGTGACACTGAGATATGGAACAACTGAACAAATGCCCCGACTGGTGTGCGACACAGCCATGCCGATCAATGGATAGATGAAATCAACTGAGTGATAAGGCATAACTCAGTTAAATCAGACACCCATATGTCCATCAATCAAATGGCTGTAGTGCTCATCGAACCCGACTTGTAAGCAGTTCAAAGGGCATCGGACCCGTCGGACCCATCCTGCTTCCTATGGCACGTTACTGGTAGCCACTAAGCACCAGGATATAAATGGCACCAATACTGTACCATGTATATTGATCGATCAAAAAGCTATGGTACCAACATACGAATAATAAAAGGGATAAGTTAAAGTGCAAATTGTAATTTAGAATTGTGGTCTAGCTAGTTACACTATAATTTGCAAGGATTGGATACTCGTGAGGCACACAAAAATCTTGGTAAAAAGTGAAAAACAAAACAGATGCAAATTAAAGGAAATCAATCCCTAGAAACTATCTCCATTAGGTAGGTGAAGCATATGCCAAAGGGGCGAGAGGTGCGACTTTTGCTCTTGAGTGAGATGTATCAACAAACGCTTCACCATTGGATTCCCTCTACTTTTGGGGATTCAATACCATCTCATCAGGTTTAACTGTTTTAGCCTCCAAAGTTAATTACAACTGTAGGTTGATAGAGATTTCACATCAGTACCTTTCTTTTTTCCATTGTTATTGTTACTATTCCCTGTGTCTCTGTGTGCTGTCACTGCTGTGGAGGGAGTTGAGGGGTTTTCAATTTTTCATTTGGGGCTGTGTTAAATACTGAAATTGTCTGCGTTGATTCCTCTTTTATTTTGTACCAGCTCATTGTGTGAGGCTTGCAGTACTTTTGAATGCCACCTTCGTTTTCATGCTTAAATTTCAAAAAAAAAATAGTCCTTTCTCTAGCACCAATTTTTTTCGTTCTTATGATCAGTGTCGTATGTATTTCTTTTTTTGTATCAAAACGAATTTAAACAAATATTAATAGTCTCGCTTTACTTCTTGTTATTTCCCTATATATGATATTCGGAGAAAGCTCCAATTCTTCAATAGGCTACGAGATTTTTTGCATGGAATCAGAGAATACTGAACTTTATGTATGATATGGTTCTTAAAAATTCTAAGTATTACTTTCATCGACTCTATCCTTTTAATGTTGCAAAAAGAATGGAACTATAAAAAATATATTGGACGGAATGCATGCTTTACAGTTTTTTTTCTTTAGTAAATAAAAAATTATAATAAATAAAAATAGTATGATTACCTTTTTTTTTGTTTATATTAGGCAGACTCAAGTTTCTTACTCGAGTTCAGATTCCTCGCCCGAGTTTGAAACTCGAGTCCCGTTTTTTTGTTGTTGTTAATTTAGTTTAGAAAGAAAATAGAGTATGTAAATGATTATATATTAAAGTAAAATTATTGAATGATTTAATGATTTAATAATTATTATGTTATATGAAAATTTTGTAAGAAGTTAATGTCAAAACATAAATAAGGAAAACTAAATTTGAAACCATAAATGAGAAAATTAAAAAAATTCATATAAACAACAGTCTCTGGAAAAAAAATACATCAACGCATACAAAACATCTTCTAAATGAGAGACAGGTTGTTTGTGTCTCTCGGCCGAATATCACGGCGAGGGTGCTCGTGTCTTGCGTCTGACGGTGCCTGAGTGTCGGACACTCAGGTGGACGGACCAGGAGTGTCGTATGATGACGCGCGGGGAGCATCATATTGGATATCAGAGGTCCCAGCACCAGGATTGAGGCTCATCTGACTCATCAGCTGAGAGTACGATATGAAATCTCCCTGAAATAAGTCAAACTCAACAGTCGTCGGCTTCGACGTCGAGTTAGATGGGCCGTCCATTGGACGGTCATCGGCAGAGATATCGATATCCTCAGAATCTGTCGGAAGACCTGTACGAGTAAATTACATATATTTATATGAATTAAATTATAAAAAATCAATTAAATTAAAAATACCTACAAGTTAAAATAAAAAAAATTAAATATTGACCTATGGAAGTAAGCATCGCTGTGAAAATATGTAGATACCCTAAATCACTCATCAAATGCTTTATCTAGCGTAATTTATGCTTGCCAAACCATGAATGTCCGGGCGTCGTAAGATAACTAATGGCGGTACTGAGTCTGCACTGTTGTTAAGGAACAACACGGATCCAAACAAATCCAACCAAAACGCTCGTGTGTACCTATAAAAAAGTTAGTACTCCTGCGTACCTACAAAATAAATTCATGGACGGAGTAAAATTTAAACTGTCGGATGATGTCATCATCTGAGTAGGGAGGCAAATATTGAAAATACTTCTACAAACACGACAGTCAGATACTAAATGCGGAAAACTGAATGTACTCATTCTTTTTCTCTATGTTCCTTGTCTTAAACGGTCATGGGTTATCGGTGATGGCCTCATAACTATATGGATCAACATCCAACTCAAGTAGCATCTCCACCATCCCGTTCCATTCATCGTTAGTCATCCATGTTATTAGTTTTCTTGTATTTTTTGAATTTATAAAATTAAATTAGTAGACTTAAAAAAAATATAAAATAACATATTTAAAATTTAAAATACCTCTGATAGGCAATCCCCATAGAATGTACACGTCCTCCAACGTCACTGTCAGCTCGCCGACTGGTAGATGAAATATCGACGTCTCCGGGCACCACCTCTCGACAAGCGCTGTCAAGAGTGATTTATCTAACTAGCAATCACCCATGATAGTTATTTGGTACAGACCCAATCGATGCAGATATGGATCCATTTGCGCGTTGTATAAAATTTTTGGACGATGTGCGTTCAAACGAAGAGTACCATGAGGCTGCAAAAATTATTTTGTTACATACGACATGCTAAAATTAATTATAAAGTATATATTTTTCTATATTATACGATTAAAAATATTTACATCGGTTCTGACACTCTATGATCTATGTTCATTTTGGGGTACGACAAAGCAGTTGCGGATACTCAATTTTTCAGTATAATTATTTGAAAAAATTGTAAATTTGGTACAATTTTAGTAGAATTAAATTAATTATAAATTTGGAATCATTTGGTTTAATTTGGTGTAATTTGATACAATATGGTAAATTTTGTTGTCATTTCATGCAAATTAGTACAATTTGGTGTAATAATTGGTTTAATTTCATGTAATTTAATACAACTGCACAATTTTACATAATTAACGTATCTACATGTAATTAACATTATTTAACCTAATTTAATCTAATAATTTTAAAATAATTAGCCTCATTTATGCTAATATACAATTAACCTAATTATAACTACATAATTCAAAATTAACACTCTAAATCAACCAAATTAAACTATATTAATTATATTTTAATTATCACTATAATTACACTAACTAAATCTAATAAAACTACTAATTTTTATAAATTCGGATTTCAATTTAAAATAAAAAATTACCTTCGAAATGACAACCAAATCGACAGATCAACGATTTTTTCCAACTCTCCTCCTAACGATAAGAAGTTTCACGCAAATGGTTTATAAATTGGAGCAAAAATGAGATAGATCTATTAAAATTGAGAAAAAAAATTATTTTAGAAGAAAAGGGCAGCAGTGGGGGAGAGAGGCCATGGGTGGGTGGGTTTCATTTTTTTTTATTTACTAAAAAAAACTGCAATGCTTTAAATCCATCTTAATTCAATTCCTAGAGGTTTTGTAATCCATCAAAGCAGATATGAACCAAAATTCAAAATTAAATACTGCACTCCATTCTACTACATAAAAAGACTTTTGTTGCTCTATTTAATAGCGGTTATATAATAGAACAGCTATAAAAGACTTTAATATCGGTTGTTTAATAGCAACCGCTATTAAAACTGAGCTTTTATAGCGGTTGCTATTAAACAACCGCTATTAAAACTGAGCTTTTAGAGCGGTTGCTATTAAACAACCGCTATTAACGCCTTTTATAGCAGTTCAACTAAAGAGTCGCTATTAAAGGTACCCCTTTAATAGCGGTCCCTAAAAAAACCCGCTATTAAAGGTCACGGATCGCCAATATATTTTTTAATCTGCTGCGTCCATTTTAATCGATCAAACACTTAGAAGTCACTCAAAAAATTCTCACGGATTCATCTCTCTCTTACCTATATATACCAGTCTTCACCCCCCCATTCGTCTCTCATTTTCTCTTCATCTTCCCAATTTCTCAAAATTCAAACACAAAATATCAAACAAAAAGTTCAAGATTTAAAAAAAAATAGGTCAGATTTTTTGTTTTGTTCTTTTTAAATTTATTTGTTTATTCTTTTTTTTATAATTTTCTGTTCAAATTTGAAACTCAAATTTTTTTTTGAAATTTTGTGTTCAAATTACTTTTCTATTTTAAATTTTATATTCAAATTGTGATCAAATTTAAAACTCAAATTATTTTTATATTCTAAATTTTTTGTTCAAATTATTTTTGATTCTAAATTTTTTGTTCAAATTAGTTTTCAAATTTTGAATTTTAAATTTGTGTTTCATAATGAAAAAATAAAAAATTAAAAGCTGACGGATGTAATAACTATCACATCTGTCAGTATTTTTTTTAATTCGGCACAACCCTTTAATAACGGTTGTTATATAACAACCGCTATTAAAGACACCTTTTAATAGCGGTTGTTATGCAACAACCGCTATTATAGGGTATGCTTTAATAGCGGTTATTATATAACAACCGCTATAATAGCCTTTTTTTTATCTTCCCCTTTAATAGCGGACCTTACAAATCATTTTATAGCACCCCTTGTTGCAGCCCCCTAACCGCTATAAAATCTAATTTTTAACCGCTATAATAGTCCAAAATTGTAGTGGTGCCATTGTTTATACTTTTAGTCAACTTAGGTTAAATATTTATAGGAAAACAAAAGAACTCGGCCCAAAGAGAGAACCTCGATCGGTTTTTCTTCTGTTAGGTTGATGCTTTTTATGTGCTAGAATATCTCTAAAGTTTAATTTCAATTAAATAACATCCCCATCCTGGTCCCGTTCGAATGATTAAAAAGTCATACATTAATTGGGTTGTTTTCAATTTGAAGATATAAAGTTAGGGTGAAGTCTCTTAAATTTTTTGAAATGTTCTCAAATAACCTTAATTTTAACCGGATTTGAAACCGGAAAATTTACATGTGAAATTAAGACAATGTTAACCACTAAACTGAAGGCCAGTTCTCGAGTCATCTTTATTTTTAAAAAGTTTCAATACTTTTTCTTGTTAATGTTTTATTGAATCACAAGTCACTTGTCAGCAATCCAAACAATGAATATTTAATTAAATACAAATTATAGAGAAATTCAATTATCTTTTACGAAAATAATATGATTCACGACCTGATCCTTAACGACTATACTTCAATTCATCACCACTATGTCTCCTAAACCGCTAGCACCTATTTAGATCACATCGATATTAATCAATATAATTTATTTTCATTAGTTTCCTTGAGGAGGTTACTCAACCTAAATTAATTAACTTATTTCTTTATTGAATCAATAACAGATTATCAAGTCCATATAATATACCACAATCTACGTCCTGAATACTGATTTTTAATCCATTTTGAAAACCCAGTCGAACAAAATCGGATACCTAAGTCATGCATCTTAATTTTATATTTTATTTTTCCGTTTTATTTTCTTAAACCACATATTAATATGGTAGTTTATTGCTGAGCTGAATCAATATATATATATATATATATATAGACCGTGAGCTCAAGCTCACGGAGACCTTCCGTGAGCTTAACTCAAAAAATATATTAAATCATCTCGAAATTTTAATTTATCATTCTCATTAAATTTTTTATATAAAAATCTTGCGGGATGCAAAAATTTGGAGTGTTTTGAGCTTTTTAAGTCACCGTTTTTAAATTTTTAAAATGATGTTCAAATATTAAATATATTATTATTATTTTTAGAGCTGATTTTCAAAAATTAAAAACCACAACTTAAAAAACTCAAAACGCTCCAAATTTTTGCATCCCATGAGATTTTCATATAAAAAATTTAATGAGAATGATAAATTAAAATTTCGAAATGATTTGATATGTTTTTTGAGTTAAGCTCATCGAAAACCTCTGTGAGCTTAAGCTCACGATATATATATATATATATATATATAGAGTGATGCTATGGTGCTTCGCGAAGTAAAAAAAAATTTGTGCTTCGCGCCCGTATCTCGAATTTAAAAGTTCAAACGGCCGATCCAAACCGTTGAACATCATCTTCATATTGAAATATCCTTGGAGATCAAATTTTATATTTTTTTGAAAATTTTTGCTATTTTTTAAATGGGTACAAAGTTTGTTGATCTAAAGATTTCTGCACCATCCAAAACTAGCGACTTTGTACCCATCTAAAAAATATCAAAAAATTCAAAAAAATATAAAATTTGATCTCCAAGGATATTTCAATATGAAGATGATGTTCAACGGTTTGGATCGGCCGTTTGAACTTTTAAATTCGAGATACGGACGCGAAGCACAAATTTTTTTTTGCTTCGCGAAGCACCATAGCATCACTCTATATATATATATATATATATATTACATAATAAACATATTTTTCACATTCACTGAAGATTATCATGATTTCATTACTAATCCAAATCTCATAAGAATAAAACTCATGTTATTAGATTATATTACCTTACCGAAATTAATTGAGCTCCGTTAGTCGAGTTCATACACTTGAATCAAACCCCCAACGTAGAACAAACATCCAATTTAGTTTAAATAAATATTGTTTCTTTTTCTCTTCTCTCTCTTTCCTGTCTTGATTTCAAACCGGATTTGAAACCGGCGACATTCTGACCCAATTACAATCGATGTCATTGTCATGAAATATATTTGAGTTCCTCCAGATCTTTCTACCGCTCTTATCCAACAAGGTTTTACCACTGTGCAGGACAAAAGAAAGAGGAGTACAAAAATTATTGGCAAGGGGAATTGCCAAAAGGCAAATCATGAATGATGAGTAGAATATATTACTTTGAGAGCTACAAAGACAGAAAGATGGTACAGCAAAGCTTAATGGTTACGAGTTCTTCCCATATATATATGGAAGCCGTTATGAAGTGGCGGTTTTGAAACTTCCATGAAGCTTGGCCAAGTCATGATGTATCATTGGTGTCATTATATATTGGGTTTATGTGCTCAACATAAATCCGGAGTGGAACTAGCTTCCTTAGTTTGGAAGTATTGCTTCATTAATATGACTGTCTAGCTATGGGGTAGAATCGGATAAACCTCTAATTTTAATATGTATAACTAATATAATTTTTTGTTTCAATCAAGATTTTCCTAAAAATTAAGTCATCAATATCTTTTGGATACTAGTACACTTGCTAATCAATTATATATTTTAATATTTTTCATTCAAAATTTTATTTTTAATTTATTTCTAAATCATAAGGTTATTGACATGCAATCATATTGACTGGACTTTTAAATTCAATGCCAATTGATATCAATAATTAGTACGCTACAATAAATTATGTTAGGAAGCATGATTTTTTTATTACATTCCATTGCACCACATCAAATTTCATATAACATAAAAATTTTAAATGAATGATTGTAATTATAAAAATAAAACTCAAGAAGAATCATAATTTTATCATTATTGCTAATGAAGATCAGTATCCAATTAAATTTTTTTATTATGTTTTATATTATTTTCTGTAATTACATAGATCTCGGCCCTCCTGTGTACGACTGTATATCCGTAATACATGATTATGAAATATAGTTGAATATCTTGTACACTTTTACATTTGATCTGTTGTTGTTAATTAATTAGCTGTGTGTGTATGTGTGTTTAATAAAATATGTCACTTTGCTTTACCTTATTATTCTTTACAACTTAGAGACATGAAAATATTAATCAATAAGTATTAATTAACCAAGTTAGTTAATCAAATTAAACTGAGAAAAATAAGAGAGTAAAACCAGTTAGCTCATCATGTAGTGAGGCTTTCAGTAAACAGTAAATCAAATAAAAGCAAGATATTTTATTTGAATAAAGAGAATCATATCCTTGCATTTAAACTTCCCTAGGTTGATTGATTTTGACACAAACATATGTATATGTAAACAACTAAATGCACAAGAGAAAAAAAGTAACCATTGTTGTGAAAGCTAGCTCTTAAAATATTTGATTCCATATAAATACTCTGCTTACTAAAGCAGTCAGTAGAAAAGAAAAATAAATAAAGAAAGAATGGGTGGGAGGGACGTAGAAAGCACACATAAAATATATATCACCTTAAACTACATCAGTAATGCAACCAAATTAGTAAGCAAATCTAATTAATCATTCCAAATATACGATCAATATAGATTGTACTCAAGATCAAATAGTGGACTGCTTTTCTTAATTATATCTAAATTAAGAACATATACTATGAGAGGTAATCTACTAAAATGAAAAGATTTATATGTACTCATTTCTTATTCCTCATTTACAAACATTCGTTCCCGCATAAGGGAGTTTAATTGCTACAAGAAAAGCAGAAAAGAGAAGAGGAAGATAAATAATAACAGAAGAGTAACAAGAGAATACCACACAAAATTAAGCCTTAATATATTAATACTTTAATACCC
This sequence comes from Schoenoplectus triqueter, assembly GCA_964058805.1. NCBI lineage: Eukaryota > Viridiplantae > Streptophyta > Magnoliopsida > Poales > Cyperaceae > Schoenoplectus > Schoenoplectus triqueter. The sequence goes on along the minus strand of CAXKVV010000230.1, from coordinate 10,196 downwards.
TGCTTAACTACTTACAATACACAGCATACTTAGATCATAAATGCATTAACCTAGTTAGGTATAAGCATTAAGAGTCTTCATATTGCTACACTCGGTCTGGGTCTCAAGATCCATGAACCGCTTCTTGTAAAATTTGATGAACTCAGTTGCCTTGTAGTCGACATCGGGATCACCGACATAGAGCCCCCTGTCTTCGTCACTTGGTCGCACCTTGCTGGAGGTGTGGCGTGGCGGTTCATCGTCCCTATAGCTTTGTTCTTTGCAGGAGAAGCATGATTGGCCACCACCCATGTAAGGTCTTTCTTTGGTGTGTTCTTTGTGATCTTGGTTTCTTAGCTGAGAAGGGGTATGGTAAGTGCTCTTCAATTTATAGGTGCAATAACGGGTCGGATTTTGGATTGGTTCGTTCTAGACATATATTATAGGAACATTGGTCCAGTCCACTGACTCTTTGCTACTCATTTTAAGCTCAAACCTCAAAGTCGCTGCACACCAATAGAGATTGGATTCCACAATTTATGATAAGAACCTACATATTACTCTTTATTTTTTATTCATGTTAAATTGTTAATTACAAATTAAGTTTAATTGAGAAATCTCTAATTCTGTGTGTGCCAAATTTTTAATAATATTTTTTTAATTTATTGTTCATGTAGGAGCTGCTGTTTTAGTCATATGATTATAGACAAAACTATTTAAGGAAAAAGAATTTGAAGAACGCTTTGTAAGTTTCATATATTAATTTTATATTTTATATAGGACTGAGGTTCGATGTTATTGATCAAATTAAGACCAAAGTAAATTAGGAAATGGACCTCCCCAATTCCTAAATGAAAATCGAACCGCCATTGTATTAGAAAATAAATTGCCATTGTATTGTCTAAAACATACAAAGAAAAACAATCAGGTGCTAATTATCATGGTAAAAAGAAAACTGGTGCTAATTAATAATTATCATGGTTTTAATTAGTGATCTTAACGTGTAGCACACTAGCTCTTATTCATTCATTAAGAAAAAAGAAGAAGTGTGTGCTATGTGAGATTGCCTAAAAATCAAAGCCAACCTACATTTATTTATATACCATATCACCGTTGTCATAGTTCTTCAGTCAAATTCTAGGCACTGATAGTTTATTGGGTCAAATTCTAGCTGGAATAACCACCTGGCTTTAACCAAACTATAATCTCCAAAAATTAAACTGTTATAAATTATTTACCTCAATCTCCGTGCCCCAATATATAGGACTTTATATTAGATTGTAATATCAAAATAGATTTCCCCACTTTGAATAGAAAAGCGTACTACCATGAACAGGAGTGTTTTGCTCAAATCAAGAGAGTTGTACTGCAAAAAAGGGCAAACCTATTCCATTCATTAAAGCTCGTAGAGCAAGCAAGCACCAAAGAGATTATTTTTGTGGTGTACGTGGGACATTTTTGCGGCTGAAAACATTTCCCTACAGAGGTTATAGGGCAGGGAACAAAAAGCGCTTAGATTCTGTGCGTTTCCAAATGGATCAACGGAGGAGATTTGGTGAATTGATGTGAGATTAAATAAAGGGTGGTTTAGGTAGCAACGGCCAGCGAACCCATTCAAAAACAAATAAAGAGCCTAATATTCTTCCAGTTCTATGCCTCCTGTTGGACTCCAGAGAATTGGATCTGATCCTCTGTGGCAGTCTCAAAACTCACATGGTGTAGTGAGCAGTGGCGGAGCTTTCTATTGTCTATTTGGGCCATGCCCCCCCTTCAAAATTAAAAATATATAAAAATATATTAATATTTAGCTTTTGTTTAAGTTTGGACAATAAAATGGCCCCCTCTTCTCTCATAAAAAAAATATTTGCTCTCATTTATGATTCAATTGCCCCCTCATAATTTGGGCTGTAGCTCCGCCACTGGTAGTGAGTACCAATCACGCACTAACATGGAATCGTTTTTAACGGCCGGACCTACAAAAGGATCGGATAAGGACTGTTGGGAATAGTAAACACTAAGTTCCGATCCTCAAGGACCAAGAACTCGGGAACTTGACCATCTCGAAATATCTCATGCCAAACCCGAAGAAGCAGCAACAGTAAGGACGAGCACAAGCCAAAGGCAAAGCTCGAGATGAACCAGATCATAATAGCTCGGGAACATCAGAGAGCTCGGGATGAAACCTTTGTCTTGATGACGAACATGACACTTATGACATCCATCGTATGTGTCAGAGATAACTTATAGAAGCAACAGTGAAGTTGACAGAAGTGTAGCTAGGCAATTAATATCGATGTATAGCTAGGATAACTAGAATTAGATTAATTATATAGGTTTGCAGGTGCATTAATGATATCGAATACTATAAATAAATGAGTAGTGTAGTGTAGAAATAAAAGAGAATAAAGCGAAAACTTTATAAACATAGTTGAGTTATAAAGAATATAGTTTTCAGAGCACTCTCTTTCTTCTTCCAAATCTAGTATCTTATTTTATTCTCATTTTAATTCAGTTCTTCATCTATTCTTATTTGTCGGAGTGAACATTTGTGTCAGACCTCGGGATAGTATTTCGAGTTAAAAGAGTTCGAGATATATTTCGGGATAATTCGCTTCAGGATATATAGTTAAAAAGACAACAAGGACTGAGTTTGGAAATGACCTTTACAGTTTCAAATTCAAAAGACTTAATTTTTAAGGGGTGAGATCAATCCTTGAGAAGTCTGATCCTTACTAAGCTTTTTGGTCTTAAGGGCCGAATTTAAAGGGGATTTTATCATTCTCTAATTATTTTTTATTTTTTTCAGATTTCTAAATATAACTAGGGCTGTAAACGAGTTAAGCCAAGTCAATATGGGCCAAGCTCGTACTTAGCTCATTAGCTTAATGAGTCGAGCCAAACAACCCAACCAATCCAATCTGAAGTTCGGCTCATTAACTTAATGAACTTAACCATCTAGCTTGTTAATGGATTGATCCATTAACAAGTGAACCAATAGTGAATCACTCCCGGACGAGTCTCAAGCCATGATTTTTTTATCGGCTCTAAATATAATTAAAATATAACATAAAGTATTAAAAAAATAAAGAAAAAATTATTATTACAAATACAAAAAAAATATTTTTCTGATTTTTGAATTTTTTAAATGCAATTAGAATACAAGGTTTGAAAAGTATCAGGTTAGAAAAGCTCTTAAGGGTTTCAAAGGGCTAGATTTCATAAGGATCGAGTGGGTTAGAACTGATTTATTTCTTCGGGGTTAGGTCTGACTTTTATCATATCCAGCCCTTAAAAAGGGGATGGACCGGTCCGATTTGGAGGGGGATCGGGTTTTTCAATGGACTGTCCAGTCCAGCCAGACCAGGTTCTTGAGTTTCACTCTTATGGGCTATGTCTAGACATTGAACTACTTTTTCAATGCGATTTGTTTTTGAAAAATACATAAGACCATTATCAATAATTGAGTTTTTTTTCAAAAATCTAAAAAGCATATATTTAGGGATGTTAATGATATATTTTTATCTATTTATCTGATTGATATCGTATTCAACAAGATGAATATAGATAAAGATTTTTCATTAATTTAATTGATGTGAATATGAATAATTTTTTTCCATTAAGAAAATAGATATCTTTATAATTAAAGGTCATTTCATATATGTTATTTATAGGATAAATTATTAAAAAATAAATTAATACTATTTCAGTTATATTTATCTTATCTAGTAATTTTCTTCCTTCTTCAATACAAAACTAATTGCTTTGAATCTTGTGAATTAATTTTCTCTTATTTTTCAAAATAGAAATTTAAAATTATTTAATTATAATTTAAATTTTATTTTATAATAGCAAAATAAAGATGCATTTATTTAAAAGGAATGACTTTGAATATTTTTCATTAATAATGATAAAATTAATTAATATATTATATTATTCATTGACAATTGTTACCGTTTCGTTATCCGATTATTTTAACGGATAAGACTGAGTAAGAATAAGATATAAATAAATCTAATTTTAATGAATAAAAATAAACTATGAATAAAAGTACTTTAAAAAAATATCACAATAAAAATATTTCCGCCTAACCTGTAACGTATCCATTGATTCCCCTACCTATTTGCTGAATTTTGAGAGGAACTTATACTTTATGTCTCACCAGAAAATCTTTATTCCGAGGAATCTGGTAAGAGGCCAAGAGATAATATATTAATTGGAGTCTCCCAATACACAGTTGTAAGCAACTACCATGCAATTAACAGTTTTGGTTAGATTCTTATGACCATTCAAACTACTTTAAGTAGGCTAGAACTTTTGATTATTTTTCTTATCCTTCAATATTTTAATAACACAGTTACCATGAATTGGCAGTAACCTGAGATTTTTAATCTAAACATGTTTCTTTTCCTTCATATATTCTTACTTAACGTGAAAAATAATGCCTCATCAATCATCATAGATAATTTCTTAATTTAGGTGTTGAACAAGGTATACAGCAGTTACATTAATGGTACTGCCAATTTCATAATGAGTTATGCGTTCCAAGGAGCATTAATTGAATTGAAATTTTAGAATATTTCACTAATAAAACAGAATTATATGATGAGTAAAACTAGGGTGCTTCTAGGAGCACCGAGTCTTTTTGTGTTCTTAACTCAAAAATATATCTAATCATCTCTAAATTTTAATTTTTTTTCTTAATAAATTATTTACATCAAAATCTTACAGGATACTAAATTTTACTATTTTTTGATTTTCATAAGTATCTACTTCATATTTTTAAGATAAATCTAAAATAATAATAAAATAATCAATCTTTGCATATGAAAATAAATCATTTTAGAAAAAAATTAAATCAAGCACTTAAAAACTCTAAAAATAAAAAAGTTTTATATCCCATAAGATTTTGATATAAATAATTTATTGAATCACATAAATCAAAATTCAAAATATTTAAATATATTTTTGAGTTAGGAGCACAAACATGTTCCATACTCTTAGAAATATATTAGTTTTACTAACTATATGATATACAAAACTTGAATTGTTTGATATCTTCCAGTGCCGTCATTTATTTCTGTAATGGTCTTGCAGAAAAAAAAAACTAAAAGTTTCTTAAAAGTAAATAAATTAAATTTTGTACTATATATGTACCGCACATATCTCTATTTCATATTGACATATGCAGTGCATGCAGACACGGAATAAAGTCTCTTTAGTTATTTGGTAGGGATCCTGCTCTCTTTGTAATAAATATCTCAAAGGAAAAAAAAATACAAATCAACACAGTAAGATGAGTAAGGTAAGGTAATGAAAATCTCTCATTCATATTCATATTGAATAAGTTAATATTTTTTTTTACTCATATGCATATTCGATAACTTAACGAAAATAAAAGCTTATTTATATTCATTTTATCAGATACGATAGGAGTTGGGAAAAACGGCTAAATGACTTTCAAAATGCAAAATACTGTAATATAATTAATAATAAAAAATTATGTAATATAATTAGCAATAAAAATATTATAGCAATGAAATAAATTATAATATAATTAATAATAAATTATATATTATAATATAATTAGACTCGATAGTCAATGGTCTTCCTCCATCTTTGTGCATCTTTTTGTTTGATTGTAACATTGCAGTAGAATATATTTATGTTTTTGTTTGATTGTAACATTGCGGTAGAATGTATTTATGTGGTGAGGTTTTTGGTGGGGTCATCACGTAGCACCTCTATTAAGTTTGAATTCTTTTTCTCTGTTGCGCGGTATGTAAATTATTGGATCTTGTTATTCAATCACGAATGAATCTCAAAATGATCAAATAAACTACATATAATGTTGCACAGTTTTACGCAGCAGAAAATCAGAAGATAAATAAATCATGGGAAACGTTTTTTATTGTTCCAGATAAGAACTACTATTATTTAGTCCGACTTTTTTAGATGTTTTTTTGGGATATAAACCAAATTTTCTTCTTAAAAATGCGAGATTAATTATCATTTATGCTAAATTTGTGATTCAAAATGTGTTTTAGTTAATTTAAAATTTTCTACATATAGTTCCCTAGATCCATAGAACTGAAGCCTTAAATGTCGTTAGGTGATGTTTAAAAATGTCACTACCAGAAAAAATTGATTTAGAACCGCCTATTTAGAACCGGTTAAAAAAAAACAGGTGTTAAAAGGTGAGAGTGACATATTTATAAATTTTATTAAAATTATTAGAACCGGTTTTGTATAACAACCGATTACAAATTTTTTTATTAAAACCGGTTTTATAATAACTGGTTCTATTTGATTTAATTAAAACCGGTTTTAACAAAACCGGTTCTAATTCAATTTTATGAATTAGAACCGCTTTTTAATAAAAACCGGTTCTAATTAATATGAATTAGAACCGCTTTTAAAAAAAACGGCTCTAAATAAATTCTTTGACATCAACCAATAGAATTTCAGTTTTTTGCTCCCACGAATTGCTATGTTTTTCAATCTAACCGTTGGTTCATGCTTATTTGACGATCTAAAAACCAAAAATCAAAAATCTATATCCCACGGATTATCACTCTTCATCCTCCTATTTCATATATAAAAGAGATATTGAGAGACAGAGAAAGAGAAAGACAGATTTGAAGCTCGTCTTGAAGCTCAAAAAAAGATTTGATGTTTATTTGAAGTTTTTAGTTTAGTTTTTTTTATTTTTTCTTTAGAAATTATAAAGATAGAAAATTTATCAGATTTTCTTTAATATATAAATTATATATAATTATTTTGTTAATGAAATATACTTTATTAGTTCATGATAAAATTAAATTATTTAATCAAAATTTAAAGAAATTAGAACTAGAGAATAATAAGAAAAAAAACTATTTTTAGTAAATAGTACCATCACAAAAAATTAAGAAACAAAGTTTTCAAGATAATAATGTATTATCCAGGCAGTGTAGTGGAGATATTTGAGAGAAATTGGCAAACTCAAATTATTTAAATTTCTTCCTAGGGCATGTACAATAGTTTAGAGCCGGTTATTTGAAATAATCAGTTCTAAAGGTTAGAGTTTAGAACCAATTATTTTGAAATAACCTGTTCTAAATGTTAGCACCGCATAGTTTTAGAACCGGTTGTATAACCGGTGCTAAATCCTTTATATAACCGGTTCTAAAATATTTTTGTGTGGTAGTGTGTCTGATCTAATCGAGGAGTAATATTAGTTTTGCAGTTACACAAGCATATCTATTGTGAAGTGTGAACTGTTTGTAATTAAGGGTTGGGATTCCATAACAATTATTTATTTTGATAATCTTGACATCATCATATAAATTTATAGAAAATCTTTAAATAAAAAAATTATAAATATATTTTTAAACTTATCAATTGAATGTGTTTCAAATTCAATACAATTTAAGTTTCATTTGATATTCTACTAAAGATCATTAATTTTAAACTACTAAAAATATCATATAATCTTGATCATCTTTAATGAAATATCAAATGACACTCAAATTATATCAAATTTGAAATATAATCAATTCATATATTTAAAAATACATATTTTAAAAAATTTTATTTTTATTTTTTTCAATGAATTTTACATAAATTGATAGTCAAAATAAATAGTTGCCAAGCCCATGCATTAAGTAATTAACTATGTAATCGGCAGGAACCAATATAGAATTCTCGGTACCGTGCTGCCACGCGCGTCAAAAGAGAATTTTTCTAATCTTAAACCTTCACTTAAAAAATATATCGTACTTCACAAAGTAATTAAAACTGTACCTCATGTACGATTTTATAAATATATGGTGCACTAAAGTATCGATCGATGAACTTTATTCTTTAATTAATTTAGATGTGGACAAGAAAGTGATTCATAAGTTTCCGCATTTTATATATAGATAAATAAATATGCAAGTCTTCACCCGGTGATGAGAATAATCTATTATATAAGAAGTTACTGAGAACCAACTAAAATTATTATGTACAAAACTCTGTGTTCTTCATTTTAAGGATGGAATTATATCTGCCTACACAGGCTACACTGCAGAAATTTGAAATGTCACATGTATATACATTCTATTATATATAGTATACTGCGAATAATATATATATCTACGAAACATTTGATTGAAATTTCCTCGTATGATCGTATTCGTTCTTATATGGATTGAAATCTAGTGTTAACTCAATTAGAATAGAACCTGATATTCTAATTAGGATTGTTGGATTTAGATGAACGGTGATAAATTTTTACGTGAACAGTAAATATATTGTCTTGCAATGAACGTATGACGACTCTGAGAACGAATCTGATCCGTCCAGAAAAAATAGGGTCCTATTTTTCTTACAAGAATAATAGGAGATGCATATCCGTTCTTACATAAGAAGCTTTAGTTTGTTTCTCGAGCTGAATAGGAATATAAACTTGTGCCCTCGAATACTTCAAAATTTGGCAGAATTTCCTACATATCCCTTTAAAACCTCAAAATTATATGCTTTCCCTCTGAAGCTCCTAATATCATATATATTTATCCTTTTAAATTATTTAAAAAAATATATCTTATTGTACCCATAATATATAGTACACTTTTCCTAAAAATAACTCTATACTTACTAATTCCTCATTTATTCTTAATGAAGATAAATGATAAATTCTTTTGAGATTGAATTGTCCATGAATGTACTACAAATACAGTTGTATGGAGCATGAGTATCAATCGCTGAAATTTTAGGTTTTTTTGTAATTGAATTTATTAGGGCTGTAAATCAAGCTTCGCCCCGACAATATAGTTCTCAAATAAATAATTAACAATATAATTTTTTTAAATATATTTAATAAAATTCAGAATTAAAGAAATTTTGACATAATATTTTTAAATGCTAAGTAATAATGATAATTATAATAATAAATAATATAAATAAATAAATAATAATCTATAATTGGTCATTTAAAAAATTTTATATTATTTTAAGAGTTAAGTTTCATCTTATATATATTATACACATTATTTTTAATGAGGAGAGATAAATTATTATATATTAACCCTTCGATTCAAGAAGATGAAAAAATTTAAACAAAATCAATGGTGGAGAAAAGTGATGGTGTGGCATACTTGAAATTTTTTAAAATATAACCCTCTTTATATATTAAAATATTATATAAATCATCACATAAAAAAGTTTAAGCATTTTAAGAGTTAAGTTTCATTTTAAGTATATTAAACTCATTATTTTAAATGAGAGAGAAATTATTTTATAAAGTTATGAAACCTTGGATTCAAGAAGATCGAAAGATATTTAAACAAAATTAATAATGAAGAAAAGTGATGATGTGGTATGTTTGAACCTTAAAAACTTATCCCTCTTTATGTATTAAGAATTTAGATTTTCAGTAAATGGAAAGGCGGGAAATGTAATATATCTTGGTGAATGTTTTAAAGAATTATTATCAAGACAATGTGAACGACGGGAGTCAAACATATGATAGTCATAATTATATATGTACTTAAATCTTAATTTGCATTTTAAAAAGTTTATAGTTAATGAGGTCAATATGATTTTTTTATACATTCGATATATCATAAAAACTTTATTGGGTAAATATGAGAGTTCTAATGGTTTTGAAGGGTAAATATGATATTATGAATTTAAAGGGGTTATGTAATTTCAAATTTTAGAGGAGTACACATAAAATTATGTCTAATTTAAGTTCTTCATTATTTTTATCGAAATTTAATTATCTTCACTGTTTTCAAGCTATTAGGGTTGTATTTGGGTTTTGCCCCGATAATATAGTACTCAAATAAATAATTAATAATATAAAATTTTAATATATTTAATAAAATTTCACATTAAAGAAAATTTAGACAAAATATTTTTAAGTGATAAGTAATAATAATAATTATAATAATAAATAATATAATTAAGCACATAATAATCTATAAATGACAATATAAGAAAGTTGAATTATTTTAAGAGTTATATTACACACATTATTTTAAATGAGGAGAGAGAAACTATTTTATATGAACCCTTGGATTCAAGAAGATGAAAAGATTTAAACAAAATCAATGGTGGAGAAAAATAATATCGTGACATGCTTGAAAAACTTAAAAGCTTAACCCACTTTATGTATTAAAAATTATAAATTATTAATAAGACCATGAAACTTAGTCAAAATTGAAATCATTTTGAACGTAAAAGAAGACGTGAAA
>CAXKVV010000229.1:0-28431 GCA_964058805.1 Schoenoplectus triqueter | reverse complement strand
TCAACCTAATTATGGACTTCTTTTATAAGAAAATCCATCATAAATCATAAAAACTGTCAATCTGGATGAAAATTATAGAAAACTGGCTGATTGGTCTTTTGTCTGTAGAGGAATTTCTTTTGTCCGCAAATATGGCTCTGGAGAAGAAAGTTTCATTTTTTGTATAAGAAGCTGATGTATGCGGTCCGCAGAAAATGGCTCTAACGTCCAGTTTCACTATTTTGCTTGTAACTTTCTCTCCCGATATTCGTTTTACCTTAAATTTATGTCGTTTTTCTTTATTTTCCATGTACTTTCATCTAATCCTGAAAATAATAAAATCTAAATAGTAACTTAAACTTGATAATTTCAAACCCTAATTAAGCCTAATTAAACCCTAAAAAGCTAAATTATGAGATTAAATCACACCCAAAATATAGCATTTAAATCCTTTTATCAATCATAATTCTGATACTAATTTATTATTTTAATCTCCTCTAGAGTCATTCTGATACTAATTTATTATTTTCGTTTGTTCTTGCACTTAACTTACAAAAACAAACGAAAACTGAGTTAAATAAAAATAAAAATAAGTCAACGAATCAGAGAGAATGAAGAGAGTACTCTGAAAGCTATTTTTTTATATTCTAACAAAAAGTTACAAGTGTATTATCTCTTTTATTTATTTCTATTCTACCTATCTATTTATACTATCTATAGTGCATTAATTGCACCTCTACCTATAAAATTATAATCATAAAGTCTATTCTAAACTAGATATATGACACTAATTGTTAGCCACACTTCAATCATTCCATTACTTTTATCAGCTATCTCTGATACATACAGCATATCAGAGGTGTTTTGATCATCACCCACTCGGATTCATTTTGAGTTGTTGATCATCCCAAGTTATTATACTGAGGTCCATCTTAAATTGTTCACCTATCTCATGTTTACTGTTGCTTTTCAAAATAAGAGTTATTGAGTTAAGATTTATAAGGTCTTGACTTTTCAAAATCGGAACTTAGAATTTAAACTTCCAACCCCTTGAAATCTTCACAGAAATATATAGGCAGCATCCAGATTGTTCATTGTGAATATCAGAATTGTATGTCCTGCTAAACATCTGCCTATGCGTGAAATCGAATGGTCCGATTCACTAGGCTACTCATTTTACTCTGAATTTCTTTGAGATAGTATGAACTCCCATGATTAAAGAAGGAGAAAATTAATTTAGAATGCAAAAGATCAAGGAATAAGATACTGCTGCAGGAAATTGAGGATGGCCATCCATATTGCATCACTAAAGTTTGGAGAATACCTTCATTTGTACTATGTTATTCCTAATAGAATCTATATTTGAGGCCATTGACCCCTCTTATAAGTTGGCAACATTATTTGCCGGTATATAACCTTTAATTGGATATTTTTTTTCCCTTAGGTGTCTCAGATAATTGAAAAATCAATCAAGTTTTTTTCAATTAGAATCATTAATTAAATGCAATTAATAGATTGGTAGCAGATCTCCACCTGTTCAATGATTCAGCTGGTGATTGGCAATGTTTAAGGCTACTAGAGAGGAGCCAGATCAAGAGCTTGACTATATACCATTCCAAGGAGAATCCATGGTGATAGAGAATGGTTTAGATGTCCAAACTCATAACATATTACAATATATTCTAGTGCAAGAGAGTGTCAATTAGTTAAAGCTAATGCTTGTTTTGATTCTTTCAGCTATTTTTCATTTAACTATGGTTAAATAAGGTTTTTCTAGTAGCAAGTTTGTGCTGGCACTTAATGATACTGGTTGCGTAGGTTATTAAAAGTTGTTTGTTTAGGTTTTGGATCATTTCGATCGTTTTTTTCATTTTTTTATTTTTTGCTATTTTCAACTTGTATTCTGGTTCAATTTCTAAAGAAATTGATAATTATAACTGCATCTTTTTTTCATTTCTAAAGAATTTCGATCACTATAAAGAATATTATAGATCACATTCTTAAATTAATTATACACTGTTCTGTCAAAAATATCTCTAAACGTGTGTATAGAGATAAATATTCCATTTGTGTTCTTGAAGGAATGAAAGGTGGCCAGTAGATAAATATCCCAAACTTCCGAGAGATGCATATCACGATTCTCCTTCCACATTTGGTTGCGGCTTATTAGACGTATCAAGGAGCCAAAGAATATTAAAATTACCTCTCAGCTTCTCGTTTCTAAAATACTTTCTGTTCATTCTGGTTTTCTTTTTGAAACAAAGAAAAAAAAATGTTTTTGCATTATATAACAGCAAATGTGTGCAGATACATTGAACAACAATTAATCGTGTATTTGGGAATAATTTAGACGGATACATATTCTCCTTCCGTTACTCCAATCATATTTGCTCAGCCCCCCCCCCCCCCCCCCCCCCCCCACACACACACACACATCAAAAAGAAAAGAAACAACAACAAAATGAAAACCCAATGTCAGAAACCGTCCTAAATACCAAATTTCGTGTTGTCATGATCTATATATACACACACACACATCACACCTCAAACTAAGAAATACAGTAGGGACATGACAGCCGCCACGTGTATACTACGACTCACATACACATAAGGCTTGACAAAAACATTAGTCATGCAATATTCTCAACAAAATAAATACAATCCATAATACATGCCATACAAATCAAGTATCACATAGTACATCAAAGTCTGATCAAAATGCGGAAGCATACACAATAAAGCAAATGAAAATACATAAGTCAAATGTGTCATCAAAACTAGCTAGACCTCTCGATTATCCTAGCTACAGAGTTGTCTATCCTCGATCCTTACTGTCTGTAGCCTAGCTCCGACTTGAAATCCTACAAACAAATACAGAACCTGAGTGACAAGTCACTTGGTGCGATCCTTAATCCAGCCACCGAGGTAGTTGATACCTCTAGATTGACAAAAGCCTTTTTTATTTTAAATTAGAATAGCTATATTATAATAATAGTATTATATAGTAGTTTAATCTCATAATTAGGCTTTTGGGTTGATTAATTGAACAAAAGTATTGATTAATGTGCACTCGAAAGAATTTTAAAGTATGTACTACATAAATGACATGACTACTTTTATTTAAAGGAACCAAAAATATATCTGGAATATACATATAATATAAGTACGAGAAATACCTCCATAGCACACATACATATGACTTCACGGGATTAAGAGTTGTAAAAGAAAAAAAGGTCAACTATGGCAGGACAGAGTCACGTACACCATGTTGATATGTTTTTACAACAGCATGATGAAGTCACGTACACCGTGTTTAAAAATTAAATTTTTATTTGATCTCGTTCAACCCTCTACTAAAAAATATCATGAAAAGAAAATATAATAAAGGCTCGACTTGTCATATGTCCAATCTGGAAAAATGGAGACTATTTATGTGCAATGTATTAAATCCAGGACACCTCATGAGTAGTGCCCGGCTCACCGCCCAATACCGAGTATTGACGATGATGTTAGAGGGTTAGCTAGAATAGCTCCTTGGTCTCAAAAGAATGGCACGTCTCACAATGCAACCAAGCCTAATCTACCGCTCACAAAAAGAAATGTATGTATATATAAAAGAAATGGAGGGAGATAGGAGAAATGTAAGACACTAGACCTCAAAATCATCAAGTGATGACTCCGGAGACCGAACGAACGAGGTTTCTTAAAGGCGATGATAGGAAGTAGCCACCGATAGAGGCTTGGGTGAAACACAATTCCTATCATCTACTCAAAGATACCCCGGCCTAGGCCAGTCCGGCCCAACGTCACTCTTCCCCACCCATATTTAATTATACCTTTTTAAGTTAATATCAGATTTACCATTACTTGAAAATCCTAATGATTTATTAACTACCATGTTAGCACTTAATAACATTTATTTATTTCTTTATTATATTTAATTATAAAAGTGTTATAGAAAAGTTCTTATTACTAATTCACCATCATCATGTCGCTAATATAAAGTTAATCATATTTAGTGTATCTTATAAAAATTTCTTTAATCCCAATTATTGGAGTAATTAGGTAATTTAGAGTGAAGTTTATTACTTTTAAGAATAAATATATGGATGTGTATATTTATGTATATATATATTCCTACTATTATTTATTACTAATTACTATCAATTTCCTAATTTACTATTTCAATTAACATTATACTAAATACTAAACCTAAATGAAATGCACATGACATAAGTATTTTTATTATTTTTTTTCTAATTATGACATAACAGTTCAAATCCTATCTAGAGAAATCAAAAACTCGATAGGAACCGCACCTGAGGGCTCGACAAGCAATGAGATCATCGCACTATGCTGCGGGATCTCCGACGAGTCCTACGTTCACGTCAGCTATCTCGTCTGGCGCAACCTACTCGGCGACGGGCTCTTCGAGATACTCTCATGAATCTATGTTTCGAGATCAATCAATATCTGAGTTATTAATTACACTGGTCTGATAAAGTTGGGTTTTACTGAACTCAGAGGCGGTACATCGCTTATTATGAACGATAACTCTATTTCATTTTCATTATAACGAGGGGAAATTAGCAACACAACCATAACGATCAAGCAAAATAATTAATTTTATTTATCTATATTTATATTTATTTTAAAATAGAGAAATTTATTAATACATAATTTATAATATGTATAATATTATCAAAAATAATAATTTACCCTTTAATTATTATTTTATTTATTTACACTTAATTAGTTCACTGTATTATCGATGATAAGAATAATACGTACATATAAAAATAGATAGTAAATAAAAAAAAACTCAAATAAACTCAATCATTTTTTTATTGCACGTTCTTAAGTATTAATGTGTTGGTGTTTTAGGGTGTTCGATATCATACGTTGTCTACTATACCACACTGTATCTATTCTCAGGGGTTCCATATAGGGGCGGACAGAAAATTTAACCATCCCCGCGTTCCAAATGTAAGTATTAATTAATTATTAGAAATACTCATTTTATAAATGGCTTTTTGACTAATGACTTAATTAACACTTAACCTACAATACCTTTCGGCCCAATTGGTTACATTGAAATTTCAGTTTAAACCCACTTTTTATATTATCCACTTCCGACCCACTATTCACATTTCCAGTCCCTCTTTAACCAGGGCCCAAGCATAATGAAATTCTAAACTATGGCCAGAAGTACACAAATTAATCAACAAAGCATAATTCCAGTTCAAACTTGTCAAGGCCGACCCATCCATTTAATCCCCATGGTTCAATCACAACACAATCACATACTTAACAAGATGTACCCAGCATATAACGCACAACAAAGAGCATGGCAAGCAGTATAGCAATTCAAGGCACCAAACACGCAAGGGTTGCACAAGACAGTTCAATTTGATCAACAATAATCTAGCACAACCCCACATCCAAGCAGCCAACAAGGCAGCAAATTCGAACCCTACCTCACTGGTACCATGTGGTACCAGTGTACCAGGGCCAATGCATCAATCATAACCGGTCAAAGCCGGTACAAGGTAGTGGTAAAACTAATTTCAAGTTAGGCTGCAACATGAGTCAGGATAGCACAAAATAGCCTCGGGTACGGTACCAGACCAGTACCAGTTTTTACAATTCAACACATTTCGACAGTTCAAAAACCCAATATGAGACCATACAAGGCCTAATAATTCACAGTTCAGATCTCAAGTCTACCATGGCACGATGACCTTGTTAAGCAAAAAAAATCAACAAGAAAAAAGGTAATCTCATACAATGAATCAGAATCACACAAGGGCACGATGGCCAGTAACTTAGGATTGCAAGGCACAAAGAGGGATTAAGAGTAAATCTCGACTAACCAGTAACAAAGGCAATAGGGGGGAAAATGAGGGCAAGAAATCGATCAAGGCAGTCACACATCACTTATGCACCTTGTCCCCTTCTTCGGTGAGGTCAAGAACACCAACCAAAATCCACAGATTCAATAAGACAACGAGCAAGATAAAGAGAGATGGAAAGATTATTGCATAGTGAAAGGAAGGAAGCGAGAGAAGGACGGGAGACTGCCCCTTATAGCCGCGCCAGCGACGAGGTGGGTGGAAGGCCCTGGCGTCAATCGAGACGTGAGTGAGAGAGAGGGAGAGGGAGTCTTCGGCTGTCAATAGGGAGAGAGAGTGTGTTGAGTGGGGTATAGGATTGGGTGTGGTCGTTGGTGTGGGCATCTGTGTAGCGGGTCGATTTATATAGCGGGTTGGGGTTTCTCACACATACACATAACACTAACACTAACAATACAATGAATGCATTCCGATAGGCAGTAAACAGAATTTACATATATATTATGCAATTTTTATATACACTGCCTATTAATGTAAGATCCTAATTTAATTATTTTCAATATAAGTGCAATCTCTTAACTTCTGAAATTGTACTTAGGATTTTATAAGAAATAATAATGTTTGGACCACAGAAATAGGTAGAATTTACAGTGGTTGATGTGCTGTTATATTCCTTTGGCCCATAAATTACAATCCCCTAGTAATTTATTGAATCAATCCCTTGCTGATCTTCTCGATGAGTCGAAAATCCTACTCTGTTCTTTCTTTCCACAGATTCTGATTTCCGCATTGTTGCCAGACATAATTGGTCGTTCCCATGATGTCTGTGTCTCGTTTTGTAAGCTAAATCTCTATGCCGACCTGTACTTGATCGGTTTGTTTCTATGCCCTATGCGTCACTAGGGATCCTAATTTCTGAATTAAGGATTCTTGATCAAGTTCTGTGATGAACCAAAATCATTTAATTTCAAAAACTAATTAGAACAGGACGCTCAAGAACCCACAATATATCATAAAAACGTGCAGTGATAAAAAATTGTATGCAGAGGCAGTTTAAAGAGTTTCTTCTATTTTCATGTCTTTAGTATTTAGTTTTTGAAAATAGTAATCTCTAGGTCTCGAGATCTAGAAAGAATCAATAGAATTTGCAAAATATCGATAAAATCTGAAAACATTTCAGAAGAAAAGGAAAATGCATTAGTGTTTGTCTAACGTGTTTAAGATATACAATTAGCACAAAAAATGATTGAGATATTATACATAAAATGTTAAGGTATGAAATGACATAGGGAATATTCTAAAATTTGTATAGGATTTGTATTATGTACATTAAATACATCGAGTAATATAAATAGGGGTAGTATGCTAAGAGAAATATTTAAGAAGAAAAAATATTAAAAGAGAAAGAGTAAATGATTGTGTATCTGTATTTCATTGAAGTTCAATAAAAATAGTTTGAGTTTTTTTTTTCAAAATATCCTCGTGTTCTCAAATTGTGTGTATTCAAATTGTGTTCTAAAAGACCGAATAAGCACCCAGTGATCGACGTAAAAAACTACAGTTTTCATTACAATTCATAATTGCAGGTAAGTAGTATGTTCTACTTATCTTCTTGATAACCTAATCTTATCAGCTGCTTTATAAAAAACTTTTCCTGGCCCCACTTTTATGTGGTCTCCGAAGGCAGAGGAACCAAACCCGACTTTATATTGTCGTTTTTTTGTTGTAAACTTCTATTACTGTCGCTTTACTCTTCTGACCCCCAACCTCACTAACAAGCAGCATTTGGGCAATTTGTTCTATTAAATATTTTAGTATGGTTTCATGCATATGAGTTAATTAAGAGTACCGACATAGTACTGAGGATTTTCCTTTTTGTATTGTACTTTTAGTAGCAATAGCATAAAACTTCAATGAGTATTGACACTCGCGAGCCAGGCACTGAGATTGGGATCCCGAAATCGGATCGGACTGAGATTGGGATGCCAAAATCGGATCGGACCAGACTGTGCTCGTCACGTGGGGGTCCGGCCCCTGAGGTCAACGGTAAAACGGAGTAGAGATTCTAATAAAAAAACAGGAACCCCAAAACTCAGAGACTCCAACGAAAAAAGAACAAATACCAGTAAATTATCATTAAAAAATTTATTAAACCACCTTAAACCAAAATCCTGAACATTGGAAGTGCATATGAAGAGAATTCTCAAAACAATACAAAAACATCCCAAATATGAAACAAGATATTACAAATCTTAACTACGTTTATGGAATGGCCTCCCGTATAAATTAGAGCATCCACTCCTCATATTCCATTCCTTGGAAAAGCATTACTTTTTAGTACAATCAATATTTCGAGATGTTATTCTCTCAACAATTTGGTCAAATTGAGTGGGAAATGGGAATCTTTCACCTAGGTTTGCTATATGATGGGGTTCTCATTATTTTCTATTTTCCCTCATTCTTAATCAATGGAAAGTTTATACTTTTTTTAGATATCAAATGAACTTGCAACTTGTTTAATATTGTAAGTATATTAATCTAAAAAAACGCAACTGCAGCTGCAACTGCAAGTTTTTAGCTAGAGAGAAGGAGAGAAACGCCAAAGTAACTTAACTTTCTGTGCAAAACTAATGAAGTGTATGATGACAAATAATCTCACATGCTAGCTAAGTCTATAAATTAAAAATCCAAAGATTTCTGTAAGAATTTTAAGTTATTTTAACAATGGCGCTGGTCATTAAACAAATCCATGTTAATATTCTGTATCCAGCCGGATGGCCTACTACAAGATACAATACTGCTCTGTTCCTACTTTCTCCATCAGCTAACTATTGAACATGAAAATGACACACATATATATAGAGAAGATCACTTGAATGGTTATCTTGACAATTTTGACAATAAATTTTCAAATAAATATGAAAAAAATCTTACAAATAGAAAAAAATCTTATGAATATGTTCTTTTACTTATAGATTGATGGTGATTCAAATTTCATATAATTTCATTATCGTTTGATAGTCCATCAAAAATCGTTAAATTATAACCGTTGTAAGTTGTATAAATTTTGATGGTCCTTGACGGAGTATCAAACGATAATGAAATTTGAATCACAATCAATTTATAAGTAGAAGAACGTATTCATAAGTTTTTTTCTATTTTTAAGATTTTTTTAATATTTATTTAAAATTTCATTGATAAAATTATCAAAATAACCCATTGTCAAGTGATCCCCACACATATATATATGGCCACATGTGTCAGGACTCCAAAACTACCATAATAAACAGAAACAATATATATTAGATGGTGAATATCATGTATGAAATTGTAGGGCACAAATAATTATAATATTTCAATCCAAGATGAGAAAAACCAGTAGTTACTTTTTCATCTCAGGAAACCAAATTAAATGGTGAATTTTAAGTAATAGCACTGGAGAGAGCACTGTTGGAACAAATTCAAATTATGTACGGAAAATTAATATAAAATGTCTCATGCTCAATGTCCGCCATATAATCTCCAATCACTAAATGATTCTTTCTAGATATGACTGAATGGGGTTTGGAGGAGAGCGTGGGGCGACATATCAGCACCAAACTACACATTCCCCTCTTGTATCCTCAAAATCCTCAAGCTCTATATAAGAACCACCCCATACCACCTGACTAATCACTCAAACAAACAGAGACAATATAACTTTTTTTTCTCTAAACAGTATACATATTCTCACATGGCTTACTGCACCATGAACGCAACAAAAAAGGGAGTGTCTCAATGGACTCCTAGACAGAACAAACTATTTGAGGAGGCACTTGTAGTGTACAGCAAAGATACACCAGACAAGTGGCACAACGTTGCACGGGCAGTGGGAGGCGGCAAGACGGCAGATGATGTAAAGCGGTACTATGAGTTGCTTTTGGAGGATATAAAGCAAATCGAAACAGGTCAGGTGCCGTTCCCTGTTTACAAATCATCAAGCGGCAGAGGCAACGTTTCTATGGCCTATGAAGAGCACAGGTTTGCTACATAATCTTGATTTAGTTTGCTCCTTCTGGTGTTTCTGTTATTATTATTTGCATCTCCGGAATGGTCGAAGCATTCATCTGCGTAAATTACCTGTGCTCTCCATATTCTTAGTTAAACCTTTATTACTTCTAATTTTAACTTTCGTTTTTAACTATTATCTGGTACAATTATCTCAAGTTTTAATTTAGACTAGCTATATACTCGCGCGTTGCAGCAAACTCTTTTATTTAAACATTAAAACATTATAAAATAAAAAAATTCATATTTATCTAATATTAAATTATAAATTCACCAAATTATAGAAAAAACTTATAATAAATACTATATTTAATCTTGGATGAGATTTTTGCACAATATGAGTTAATGATTCATGGTTTTTATGACAAGAAAAGTAATTATTCTAACATATATTATCACCATTAATTTCTTATCAAATATGCACAAGATTTCTAAATAAAAAACAATATTATGGAAATAATAGTATTTAAGGGAAAGAAATGGAGAGAAAGAGGGGATCAATGGACGCGATCACATACGTTCGATCAATCAAAAATAAATATTAGCCGTCTAATTGAGGGATAAAATGGGTATAATAAAAAATTACCATGACAAAAAATGGACCCTCTATTTCTTAAATGCTTTATATAATAGTATAAATTTCAGAAGCTAGCTTCACTGGGAAAATTTTGAATCTTTTCTGCAACAATTATACAAAAATCAACTTCCAGGTGGTATAGCTCTGTTGATATTAATTAAGATATAAGCCTCCTAAACAGATTATCTGATTAAATCATTATAGGTGTTGCGACTTTAAGAGGTCTTTTGTTCAGTAAAAGCTAGTATAAAAGTTCCATTACAGACAGCTAGCATATATTACAGAACTTATGCCTTGCCAACTTTCTTCAATAATTAAGTGTTGATTCTTTGTTGTATTTTCTCATGACAGGTTAAAGCACTTGAAACTCTAATGGGCATGCAGCTATCTCAAGGAATACAGCAACTTGTAAATTACTTGTATATGTACTTGTGTATGAACAAAGATCTGCTAGAATCTATATATCAGCAGTGAATGTATTGTGTATGCTCTCTTAACTGAGATCTAGCTAGCGTGTATTATAAAATGCATGTATTAATATTTAGTAAAGAGTTATGCAGAAAATGTCTTTCTTGTTCTTTTCTTGAAAAAAAAAATATTCAATTGCTACTTGCTACTATCTTTTAGTAATTTCGAATGTAAGCTTAAGTCGACCAACAAGCTAGAGTAATTACCTGACACTACCTCCAACTGGATAATTAATAGAATAGAAACCCAAAAGAATGTCCAACCTAAATTTTGAAAAATGTGTTTAATGGTATGTCTTTATATCTCTTCAATATTATAGACTTATAGTGTCACTAGGCCTCCTCAATTTCTGATCAAATGTGCCTGAAAAGTATTTAATCAATGAAATATAATTATAAATTTTCAGAACAAAGACTGTTACACATAAGATAATATTAATTAAAAGTTTAAAACCTCTTCAAGCGTAATAATTTAGTATCATTGAACATTGTTAGACTTATCTTACTTACCCACAGCAGTCTCTTGCCTCAAAAAAGAGTGGCGATTTTGGCGGTCTCAACCATGGCTGTGCTGCTACTGGTGTTTCTCTCTGAGCTTGCAGACATTGGACACATGGCACCCTCTGGTTCCTGCCAAACTATGAACTGGGAAAGCCATGTCACTGTAGAGAGCGCACTTTTTGAAATATTTTAGTCCCTCTTCCTCCTGCATTTGTTATTTTCTCTATATATGTTTACTTTTCTATTTTGTTGGAGCAATGAAGCTAGGAAAATGTTTCATGTCATTCCCTCAAGGTATCTGTTACAGAAAGGAATTCCACTGGTATTGAATTTGATGGCAATTTGCAAATCCTAATTGGTTGAATTAATTTAGATCAAATCACACACACCTTACTGATGTTTGTTCGACAGAAATTAGTATGGTTTATCTTCTGCACACTATCCCCTCCTGATTTTGTGTTCTGTTTCACTACGATTTTTTACCAGCTGATCGAATTATTCAATTTTTTAATAAATGAGTTCCAGATATTATCCATCTTTTAGGGCAGTGACCACTGATTAAACATCTCCTTTTTGTCATTTTAGAAATTGCTTAGAGATAATCAGATACATAAGGAAAATTTCAATGAAAGCGTTTTAATGGGTTTTAATTGGAAAGGCATTGAACTGTAATTGCAATATAATGAAGTGTAATTAGATCCTTTTACTAATGAATGTGATACGGGTCTAGATCCAATTCATGGTAGATATAACATGGCTGTGAAAAAAGCCAGAAGGACCAAATTGGGAATGGCTCAGGCTGCATCAGGTACAAATCTGAATCTATTCTTGTTTTTTCTGTTTCTGTCAAAAGGATAAAAGAAATAAGGGCTAGAAGGACCTCACAGATATGTCGATAAATTTTTCATTGTATGGAATTGACAAGGTTGTTATCTTTCTGTGACAATTTACCCGGGCTTCCTTTAATATTCGAACAATATAAATAGTGTAACCAGCTGAAAGATCATCCACCCATATAAATAGTATAACATTCTTGACATGTGTTAATGCTTGGTGGTCTTTATGCTTCATCTAAATGTTGGAATTACAAATGTCTGGTGACATGCAGTACAATCTTTTGGTTGACATGTATGTTTGCTTGTTTTTTGTTTCAATTGGACATTATTGGCTGGGAGAGAGGATACATTTCTTAAGTCCTATGCCAAATAAGGAATTTACAAAAACAGAAAGTGAGCTATTTTAAATTGTTTCTGAATCTATTGTAGAATTAATGGGAATATATGCCTGAAATTAATTATGAGAACAGGTGTCCATAAATGGGTTCCCTGCCTGTTAAGTGTTAACAGAAACTTGTGTTCAAATTTGCAAACTGAGGTTAAGAAATCATATGGGCCAAATTGGGCCGAGATGATCGTGTTTTAATTAAACAAGTAGAAAAGATGTGTCCGATTCAATAGACAAAATTAATTAACATATATATTGCCTACAGAAGTAAAACATGTAACAATAAATGCAGCAGGAGAAGACGAAGCAACGATTGAATACAGCGAGAGAATGTTGGTGGACAGTACTCTTGATGAATGATGAAGCAAAAACAGTGTACGAAAATGCAAAGAAATTAAAGAGTCAATGAAGCATATAATTGTGGGGTGTCATTTAACAGTTTAATAGGATTAAGATTTAAGTTATTTTGAATGTTATTTAAGGTCGTGTCTTTGTCAAGTCAATTATGTTCCCAACTAAAAGCGTGCCAAATAATTTCGTATCAAAGCTAAGGCAAAGGCAGCATAGGGAATTCATTGCCGAGCTCAATTTTTAAATTGGAGTTTGACCCGAAAAAAATACCATATATTTCTTCTCACATCCTCCTCTCCTTTTCAAAATAAACTCTGTCCAACATCTCTTAAGTGTCTTTTTCTTATATTTATCACTCTCGAACCATTATAAAAAATTTTAAACTCTATTCTCTCTTTAGATAAATCTCACCTTATATTTATCTCAATTTGTTTAAATAAAAAGTTAAAAAAATTGAAAAAACTATCAAAAAAGTGCATTTATTGGTATGTGAGGATAATACTTTAAATTTAATGTTAGAATATATATGAGTGTTAATATAAATACTACATAGCAACAATTGTAAGCTATTGTTAAGGGGTATTCATATTAATATTTTTTTAAAAGTACCATATATCTCTTTTGACACCCTCATTCCCCTTTTTAAAATAAACTCTCTCATACAACTCTCAAGTGTGTTTTTCCTCCAATTCATCACTTCTGAATCACTATATGATATTTTCAAAATCCTATTCTCTCTTAGATAAAATTTACCTTACATTTGTCTCAATTTTTTTAAATAAAAATTAAATAAACTATAAAAAAAATATTTATTGGTATGTGTAGGATAATATTTTAAATTTAATGTTAGAATATATATGAGTGTTAATATGGATACCCCATAGCAACGACTGTTGGCCATTGCTAAATTGTATCCATACTAACACTCATATATATATATATATATATATAGAGAGAGAGAGAGAGAGTAAAGATACCGTGAGCTTAAGCTCACGGAGGGCTTATTTGAGCTTAACTCAAAAAATATATCAAATCATGTTCAAATTTTAATTTATCATTCTCATTAAAATTTTTATATGAAAATCTCATGGGATGCAAAAAATTAGAGTGTTTTGAGTTTTTTAAGTCGTGGTTTTTAATTTTTGAAAATCAGCTCTAAAAATAATAATAAAATATTTAATATTTGAACATCATTTTAGAAAATTAAAAACATTGGGTTAAAAAGCTCAAAACACTCCAAATTTTTGCATCCCATAAGATTTTCATATAAAGAATTTAATGAGCATGATAAATTAAAATTTAAAGATGATTTAATATATTTTTGAGTTAAGCTCACAGAAGGTCTTCGTGAGCTTAAACTCACGGTATCTTTACTATATATATATATATATATATATGTCAGTCATTGCTAAGGAGTGTCCATATTAATACTCATATATATAGTGTTTTGAAAACGTCATATAGTAGTTTGAGAGTGGTGAATTGAAGAAAAATACACTTAAGAGGTGTCTGAGAGAGAGTCTATTTTAAAAAGGAAAGATGAGGGTGTGAGAAGAGATATATGGTATTTGTTTTTAAAACAGACTCTCTCACACAACTCTTAATTTTTTTCCCCTAATTCACCACTCTCGAACCCTATGCTCTCTTTAGATAAATATCACCTTACATTTGCTTCGATTTTTCAAATAAAAATTTGAAAAAAGTTGAAAAACTATATAAAAAAAAGGGTATTTATTGGTTGTGTATGATAATACTTTAAATTTAATGTTATGATATATATGAGTGTTAATATGGATATCTCATAGCAATGATTGTCAGTCATTGCTAAGGGATATCCATATTAACACTCATATATACAGACAATCATTGCTATAAGGTATTTATATATTCTAACATTAAATTTAAAGTATTATCCCACAGTTATGTTGCACATATTCGCTAATTTTCTGTTATATCTCGTATCGGATACGTATCCGATATAGATTCGTATGTGATTCGTGTGCGATTCGCACCGGATACTCCATCTGGCGTATTGGAGAATCTTGACAAGTTTAACTGATGGATTCATCCAAGAACAAACACTATATATGTCTCTAATACTTGGAGATACGTGCCTAATATGTTTAAGGATGAAGGAGAGAGCATATACGAGTGATGGGATGGGTGGCGTGAGTCGTGTTGTGTTAGGTTGCAAGATGCGCTGCATGAGAGAGGGAGCGTGGCTGAGGGAACGGTTGCCTCGTGAGGAAAGACTCACGAGAGGAAGTTGCCTCGTAAGAAAAGGAGGGGAGGGAAGAGTTGGCTCTCAATGGGATGGAAGGGTGCAGGAGGTAAGAAGCGAAGATGGACAGCGGGATCTTCTGTGATAATGCTCGTGCGTGCAGGATCTTCTTTGAATGAAGATCATTAAGATGTGAGAGATAAGGGTTCGATCATTAAATGAAGAGATAGAGAAGGGGGACAGCGGGATCTTCTGTGATAATGCCTGTGCGTGCAGGATCTTCATTGATTTATTTTGTTATGATTATGACTATGATATTATTTTCACTGGTGCTATGTTTCAAGTACTTTGAAGGTAGATGTCTATATATAAAAATTATAATTTATTGTAGACTTTATTATGTACTTAAGTGAAATTATTATGAGTTGTGCAAAAATTAAATAATGTAGTTGATTTTTATAATATAATATGATTTTTATATTTTATATATACTCTGTCATATTCTAGTTTTTTGAAAAATATCGTATCGGATACGATACTCACATCTGCACCCATGCAACATAGTCCTAGACATATCAATAAATGTCTTTTTTATAGTTTTTTTTTTACTTTTTCACTTTTTATTTGAAAAAATTGAGATAAATATAAAATAAAATTTATCTAAAGAGAGAATAGAATTTTGAAAAATGCACTTGATATGTGTCTGAGAAAGTCTATTTTAAAAAGAGAGAAGAAGGATGTGAAAAGAGATATATAATATTTTTTTATTACAGATATTGATCATTCTCTTCTAGTTAAAAAGTATTTCTTTTTTTCATTTTGAAGCAAACTCTGGAGACTATCTAAGGGTCCAGATTAGAGGAGGAGAAAGACTTTGATGTGGAGGAACAAAAATTATTTTTTTAATCAAAATTTAAAAGTCATCTTCAATATAAATATTTTTTTTCTATTTTTTTCTGAAAATATACATAATTATAAAGATATTTTTAAAAAAAATCTCATCAAGAGGTTGACTGCCCCCCTTGTCAGGTTGCCAATATAGTAGCTCCGCCTTTAGTCTTGATTGACCATAAAAAAATCAAAAGATTCCTTAAAGAAAGATTATTAATTAAATATTAGTTCTAAAGAGAGATTTAGCATCAATTCTATGTTAAAAATTATTGCTAAAGGTGTCTTCAGCACTAATTTTGAGTTAAAAATTGATGCTAAAGGAGATTTTTTTTATTAATAATTGATGTTAAATGGTCTTCTTTATTGACTCAAAAAAAATGGCCCTTTCGCACATGTTGCTATATCTTTTAACAACTCTCATGTATTAGCAACGATTATATAATCGATGCTAATGTGTTTGTAAAATCAGTTCTAAATATTTTTGTGGCTATGTCTTTTTGTTTTTATTTTCTGTTAGTAATGTAGGTTAGATTGTTGTGGAATGAATGTACAAGATACTAATTTTATAGTAACTCTAAATTCTGAGGATTACATATTACAATGCAAACTCTAAATTCTGTAGATTTTAAATTTTGATTTATGGCACCAATAATTACTAATTATCGTCATAACTAATTCAACCTTATATTTTATTTTACCTTTTTGTCCCTATTATTTGAAGTAAAAATTAAAAAATATTATTTAAATTTTGAAGTTAAATAAAAATTATATAAGTGTAGAATATTACCGTTTTAATAAGTTTATTTTTTTGTATAATGTGTTGCGTACAAAAATGATGAACAAGCTTATCTGTTGATTCCTACCATCCAAAATTTGGTCTCTCAAAAATTGCCCTTGTACCCAGATATTGATCTGAGATAACGGTAATTTTATCATGACCTACAACCTCTTTACGCAACCACTTTATGAACCAACCCCAATTTGCTGCACTTTCCTCGTCCGTTACCACAGCAAATGTAAGTGATAATAGTTGTTGCTTCACATCACAAGTACATGTCATAAATTGCTTACTGACATACCGACCCGATAAAAATCTAGCATTAATAGTCAAGACTGACCGTAGGTAACGCCATACTGTAATGCACAGACCAAGTGCTCATGCAACACGATAAAAAATTTTAACACCAAACTTTATTGAGGGTGTCATCTCTATAATGTATTTGATGTCATATATGAAATTCTATATGGCAGCTAGCAGAGATGGAAACATCCCATATGATCTTTTCCAACTACCAAAAATGTCTATAATTGTCAGTTATCTTCCTCTTCATAATTTATTATAACTTGGTTGTACTGTAGGGATCTTTTATTTAACTAAATCCTTTGCTTCTTTGACTATCATTTTTAAGTTATCTCTCAATCGATTTTTAATAATATTTGTTATCATTATAGAATTCATCTGATCGTGGTATGTCCTAATAGCTCTGTCAAAACAAAAGTGTTCGAGTGAATTTGTTCTAATCTCTTAAATATCTATTATGTTTGGTGTGGCATATAATCTCCATGGACAGTTAGAATCTTTATATTTAATAACTAACTTTGATTTACTGCTATTTGTTTCCTCTAATTCTATATTCTGTTGAACATGAAAATCAGTGATTTTTAATTTCAACTCAGATTTTATACTGAACTGATGACTGACACTAAATTATTCATCAATTCTAGGTTGTTTGCAAAAATAAGGGTTGTTTGCATGCAACATTGGCGTATTGTTAGTAAATTATGCACATGGTTATTTTCATTCCCCGATTAATGAAAGGAACAGATATTTGCCATTTTTAACTATTTCTTCAACATCTATCTCATTCTCAATTTCATCCATATCTATATATATTACATTCTGGATGTCATCCTCCTCGATATCCAGGTGTCACTTTTTTTCTCCCTCATCCTCATCTATATTCTATACTAGGACACAAGTTGGTAGCTGCTCCCGAGCTCAGGAGTGGGTTCTTTCCTCAGCTAGGACTGGTTTACTACTTTCAGAAATACTAGTTGGACACAGATCATAGTGATCAGAACTTGATATTGATTCAGTTTCAACTACTAACTCCAGTATTTTATACCAGGGTATTTAGTAGGGAGCTGTTATTTTAATCATTCCCTAAATTTCCTCACACACTACCCCAAATAAACTATAAAAAATCATCCGAACTTGGTTGGGCAATATTGATTCGTGCATTAATGGTGATGTTAAAATAACTAGAGAACAGTTTTAAACCAACATGAATGTGTCTCTTCAAATCATGAATATTGATTGTCTCGTCGTAAAAAATGTTCATGCGACACGAATATCGTAACCCGCATCGATTGAAGTATTTAAGATTTGGCATCTGTGATACACATTGATCAGCAACATTGTCATCTCTATAATATGAATGATAAACCTTATTGTTAGTATATTTTAATTTTACAGCAAATAATAATAATCCAAAAAGAAATAAAAACAAACAATATAGATGAGAAGAGAGTGCTAAATAAGGATCTAGACTGGATCTTTCGAAATACATACTTTCAGTTGAAAACTCTTACAATAGTAACAATGACGATTTTGAAGAAATAACTGAAGGAGGAAGAAGGAGAAGATTGTTGGATGTATGATAATATATAAATAAATTATCTGGGATCGAGTTTAAATTTGGTTCATAATTCATGCTATTTTTTAATAAATAGAAAAACATAAAAAAATTATCTAGGACCGAGTTTTAAATTCAATCTAAATACTTGAGACCGAGTTTCAAACTCAGTTCAGACTACTACATCAAAAAATAGAGTCCTCATACCATTTTTTTCTATTTTTTTATTTTATTTACCGAAAAAATCAATAGAAGTTTTCTTTAATAAAAAAATTATTGAAAAGACTTTGATTCATATCTATTTTAATGCACAATCACTACGCCAAAATATTCATTTTGCAACGCACAATTTACAGTGATTTTTAGCTAAAA
Source organism: Schoenoplectus triqueter (assembly GCA_964058805.1). Classification (NCBI taxonomy): domain Eukaryota; kingdom Viridiplantae; phylum Streptophyta; class Magnoliopsida; order Poales; family Cyperaceae; genus Schoenoplectus; species Schoenoplectus triqueter. The sequence goes on along the minus strand of CAXKVV010000229.1, from coordinate 9,313 downwards.
ATCATTGTAAATGGGTTTACAACGGTTGTTAAATGAAAACTGCTGCTAAGTTTACAACGATTTTTAGTTAAATACCGCTATAAATGGTTTTACATCAGTTTTTAGTTAATAACCATTGTAAAACATATTTCCAACGGTTTTTAGTTGAAAACCGTTATAAAGTTGCTAATAAGTATTGTTGCCCTAGTTACAGACTCTCTCTCTCCCCCAACCAGCAGCCACCACCATTAAAGGAGCTCCGAATTTGAGCATTTTTTGAGCTCGAAATAACACAAAATTCCACCAATTTTTCTAGCTGAAAATCTCGCCCCTGCCTCGCCTCGCTGCAACTGCATAATTCAAGTAAACTTGTGGGAATAAATGATCCATTGGTTTTTCGACAGATTTCGGTATGGTTACATATTATATAATTAGCGTTATGATTAATTATAATTAATTAGGTCCTTGTACATGCATGCATAATTATGTGTATTAACCTGTTATTGTTATATTTATAATTATTTTTAGTGCCCTACACAACCTAGCGGCAGCGAGTGTGGTTATTTTGTCATGCGGAACATGATTGAAATCATCAGGAATTACCCATTAGATTATTTTCCTAAGGTGAGTAGAAATTAAATATACCCTAGTAAATTAATTAACTTTTTCAATATATTTTTACATACTAATCATTTTCTTTTTTTTTCAGAGCATCAAAATCTACAATCCTTTGACACCGACCGAGTACGAGGAAGTAAAAAAAATTTGGGTTGAGTTTGTGATTTCCTTGTTTTGACATTTTTTATCAAGTTTTAATATTTTATAAATATTTGTTATATTTTGTTGTATTATGTAGATGTGTGTATGTTAGATAAATTAATTAATTAGATATAGTTAATTAGTAATTAAATGTAGTTCTTATTATTTTTGTGAAAATGCATGTGATGAAAATATTATATATGGCTAGCATATATGGGCTAGTCACAGAAATAAAAAAACAATTTAAAAAAAAATTACAGCGGTTTTACAAAAAATCGCTGCAAAATGATTTTGAAAAAAAAATACAACGGTTTTTTATGGAAAAACCGCTGCAAAAACCATTTTATAGCTATTTTTAAGGTAAAAACCGCGGTAAAAGGTTATGTTTACAGCGGTTTTTAGTTAAATCCCGCTGTAAAATGATATTTTGCGGTGGTTGTTATATAAGAACCGATGTAAACAATTTGCAGCGGTTTTTAACAAAACCTCTGTTAAATTTTGCAGCGCTACCAATAAGTACAACCGCTGCTAACTGGGGGAAATAACCACTTTAAAAAATCTTTTGTGGTGTAGTGAATTAACATGACAATAAAACAACAAATTCCGCTGAATTGTACGAAATATCTTACAATTAATGAACGTTTAATTAAGTGGGAATTATACAAAATATTTTACACATAAATGTCGTACTTGCCTCCCAAGAAGAGTTATTTCGTTGATAATTGGAGAATCAATGAAGCGATCCAGGTGTAAGGTCATCCTTCAACTTCAATTTATAGTAGGTTTTGCACAAGTCATCACTAAGCTATCCTATCAATTATTTCATGTCAATAATTATCCTTAAAAATAATGCGCTGCTGGTTCAGAGTATCTGCAATGACGTGTTAGAACTATTTTGCGCATTATATTGCAGTATTGCACCAGTGCAATATCAAATTTGAAACGCTATACCCTAAACAAAATTGAAAAGCGGATCTCACGCATCTTTCTGTCGTTATTAACTGGAGTAGCTAGCTAGCTGCCTAGGCTTATAAGTTAATGATTATAGGGGTCCAACTCCTCTAGAATGATAGCAGGTAGAATATTTAACTTGGACAAATTTCTCTCTCGAAAGTAAAACAAAATTAACGTAACAAAGAGTAACGAAAACTATATCTAATCTGTGATCACATATGCTTGTGTAATGGCGGATCCAAGATAAAAAAAAATACCATACAAAAGATAACATATGTTTCTTACAACATATACAATATAAATTCATCTTTTTTGGAGCTTGTCATAGAGAATCAGTTAAATTTTGTCGCGCTTTGAATAACTAAGTTCTTGGACTTGAGACATAACACACAGAAAATATGACACATGAGATATACAATATTTTTATGCATATATATTAAAATTCATGTTTTTAAAGAATTACACATTATAGAGAACAAGAGAATTCTTTTAATATATATATATATATATATATATGAAGGATTCATGACATTAAGTTTTTATTAAGTTGAAAATATGTGATTTTTTTCTTCTTTTTTTTTTTGAAAAACTATTATGAAGCGAAAGCATAATCACTAGTTGAGTGCTTTAAAAATATGCAAATTAGAATTTTATCCCCGAAGTCATTTTTATATCCAATAACAATATAATATAAAATATGAATTTTATAAATAAGTTTGGCTTGTTCATGCAATTGTATGATAGCACATTTAAAATCAGTAAATTGTTACTAATATTTTTGTCAATGAAAAATCTTATAATAATTTTGTAGATAAATTTTAGGTTTAATGAAAATAGTTTGTGCATAATAATAGATTAATGCAATATTTAATGTATGTGTTTGAAACATCAGTGATAAAAAAAATAACTTGCATGGGTCGATTCTATTTTGGACCATTTTAGAGTTCCAAGAGACAATACCAGATCGAGATATTTTATATCACGGAAAAATGATAATGTTATTTTATGGATAATGGTCGCTTTATTGTCAAGCGGTTTTGGTATTTGGATCATGCTTTAATTAATATTTCAATTGGATTATACTTCATCTTGGAAAGATAAAGAGAGCGACAGCTCTAGAGATTCGAATCCATTAAAAAGTTTGGAGGATTTAATTACCGCACTTTTGTGTTTTTATCGTGATCACAATTTTTTAACTAATAATCTAAAAAATATATAAATTCTAAATAAATAATAAAAATGAGTTATTTATCTTATCTTGTAATCAAAAATACTAATTTAAAATTTGATTTGTGATTGAAAAAGGGGAAATAATGGTACTGATTTAAATGTGTTTCAACATTGATTGTTTGGCTTCTTGATATTTTTATTTTGCTTTGAATGAACTTTACTCTCTTTTTTTACGTGAATATTTTACTTTAGAGATAGAAATACCAAAGGTCAGTGGTTTACATATCTTGTTTAGACTTGGATTTTAAATAGTTAATGCAATCAAAATTGTACTCACGATGGATATTAAAATTTGATAAGTCTATCCGCATTTGTAATTCCAAGGCTTTTGCCCCTAAATGTAAACATAGCAAGGTGCAGGTTGATGTCCAATTTCCAACGACTTGTTCGTATTACATGTGGAAATGTTGGTTTTACATTTAGAGATGAAAATAAGAGGTCAAATGTTCTCCCTGTAAATGTTCATGAATAATTTATCAAATCCAATTTTGTACATTTATGGAACATTCAAATGCATGACGGATTATCTTCGACTAGTAGACCAAAAATTAGTTCTTTAGTTATTTTATGATATCTAATTAATTACTCTTTTGTGATTTTGTAGCCTTAAATTTATAAAAAGGAAGTTCAGTTGTACATCATGAAACTTTTTTATTGACATTGTATGTTTGGATGAGAAATATAGTTAGCCGTAATAAGTACTATTTGCAACTAAATATTTGCTGAAGATTCCTTATACACTAAGCATTCCACAGTGCATTCAAGGATACATAATGGCAAAATGCAAACGCATCGCTATATCATGAAAGTAAATAAATAAATAAGGCCAGTAAAACGAAACACGCTTCATTAAATTTCTGAAATCATCATATTTACTTTTAGTCTACTTATATTTAGGATAATTTTAACAGATATCTAACTTTAATGGGGCACACATTACATATCGCAATGCTCATACAAAAATTCAAATTGTATTTATATTCTTAGTTATGTAGATATAAGACGTGACAAATGTGAAAAAATAATAAACCTTGATTAATTATTGATCATAAAACAGTTGGAATTAAAACTTCATTATTGGAATTTTCAAATTGTTGATGAGAGAGTACCAAATGTTTTTCTATATCAGGCTAAATGTGATCCACGCTATTTAAAAATGGGAAAAAAACATGTACAATGTTATTTATTTATTTGAATAACTTTTTCAAGATATCAAATGATTAATGTAAAATTGTAAATAAATTTTGAATAGACTCTAGAACAACCCTTATATACGTAACTAAGTTATCAGAAATTAATAAATATTATTTTTTTTTTTTTGAGAAAGCAAAAGGTCACGCCCTTAATCTAAATTAATAAGTGAAGTTGGATACAAAAGAAGGTTTTGAAGTGCAAAACCTTGGAAATTAAAATAGAAAATTTACAGCCTTATAAGCTAGGAGGCTGTTATAAAACTAAATAAAATATCGGAAGGAAAATGTTAAAAAGTCAAAATTTCAAAATTGAAAAGCTGATGAATCTTTTTTATGGTATAACGCCTTCAGAATTTAATCATCTCTATTGTAGTCGGATTTCTTTCGGGATCAAGTGACATTGTTTCATTTAATTACTGAATATCCTGAAGCAACATTCTCTCTATATTATGAACCGGACAATTAGAATTATCTCTTTGCTCTTTTTTGTACTGTTGTGTCTCTAATTGCTGTTATTAGATCTGTTGGTAATTCATTTGCGAGTTTAGGTAGCAGTCCATGAAATAATGAGCGTATATAATCACAACTATTAAGCAAATGATATGTTAATTCTTACATACGCTTTGCACATGATACATATGTTCCCATCCCCACTTCTTTAAATTATCCGTTGTCAGAATTTTGTTGAGAAGCATCAACCATGCAAAACACCATGAATTTTGGAGGAACATTCAATTTCCATAATGTATTGATCTGAGTTGAGATTCTTGATCCATCTTTCATTGTGAAATACACCGATCTAACTTGCAAGCACCTTTGCCATTTCTCTTCCAAATAACCTCATCTTGAAGTTGTGAATTTAATTGAAGATCACGAGTAATGAGAGAAATGAATGCCGAAAACTCTTCTAAACCCTGAGTGATGTCAGAGGTCTGAACAATTGTTCCAATGACTCCATATTGTGTACATCTGCCACTGTGTGTGATCTAGTGAAAAAGAAAATACTATCGAAAATTGATATTTCATTAATCCAAGGGGCGGCATCATGGTAGATGTTAGTCGGTGTCCGGATATCTATTCGGTTCATTGAAAAATAAAAATTATATGATAAAAAATAAAAAAAAATCACTCGAATAATTTATTGTTTTGAACCGAGCATCCCTACCGATCATTTTTTATTCCGCCCTGATTAATCCCACTCCCCAATCATGCTCCCAGAATGAAATAGTGGTTCCCGCACCAATCTTTCTCATCATGAAACAATCACAAATTGCATAACTTGCTTGGCATGAGAATTACAGAAGTTTTAGGCCTTAAATTGTACCACCGGTGAATATTGATAATAGTTTGATGGATTCATATTCGCTGCCAATATTGAATCTCTCATAGATTTTAGGACGTGAAATGAGATTTATACAGTCCAATTTAAATTTAATGGGTTTAGATGAAATTTTTATATAGTTCGATTTAGGTTGGAGAATGTATTATTTAAGTATTCGCTCATCATACATACTAAAAAAAAAATTGTTTTCATTATTGTTGTAGAAAAAGTATAGCAGCGAATACGTTTCCATCTCTCTCTTGAAAACCTCTACAGTAATTATCAGTCGCTCCAACCTTTTAATTAAGAAAATTAATCTTCAAAATTAAATCTCTTGCGAAATTAGTATTCAGGCTCTCTCTCTCTCTCTCTCTCTAGTGCTGAGCTTTTCAAACAGTTTATCCACAATTTTTTTCTATCTAATCTAGTAAGACTAAGAGGAAAAATTATAACAAGATACATTAAAATATATTGAAGAGTTTATTAGTAGTTGTCTTACCTCATGTCAGAACAGCCTGGGTAAAGAAACTAAAATTTATAATAGAGAGGAAACTACAATTTTGATCATTTAAACGTTTCAAGTTCCAATTCATGTCAGTGCTCTTCATCTTTATTATCGTATGCTTTTTCTTTTCTTTTCTTTTTGTATTCACAGAGGGAGCTAAGCACAGAAAATTGACACTCAAATTAACAATTTGTTAATCTACATAAATAAAGGGCCAACATGGAGCATGTTTCAGTAAAGACATACAGGAAAAATTAATTACCATGGTGATGCATGACTAGTATATTTAAATGACATGGTAAATTTTCTCAAATCAAGGATTCAACATAACTAACATAGATCATATATGGAAAAGGACATGAAAGAAAATTAACTCCCACGGTGATGCAACACCATTTTTTGTGTTATTTTATATGGAAATCTTTTAAGTTTAAACAAGTAAACCACATAGTTATTTTCCAAAAATGAGAAAAATAAATATAAATGAAAACTTGTAATCCACTGGAGATGTATATAAAGCAAGCACCCTACATCGAATTTTGTTTACATTAAATAATAAATTTCACACTTAACGAGTCCCTCGTTAAAGTCACAAACTAAATTTTGATTTGTTCATTAATACCCAATAAATTTCATTTTGTTACAATGGATCGCTCTGTTCGTCTCAAGTTCTAATTTATCAATAAATCGTTTATTGTGGTATATATTAAGCAATAAGTTCCGCGTGTGGATGCCATCAAAATTGTATGAGTTATGAGTCGTTGGTAGCATATTGATAAACGTGTGTATCGTGTGTGTCATGTGTGGCACGTGATGTATTCGACAAGGAATGTTTCATGTCAGCATGTATTCACGTATTTGGACGTGTGAGTTTTAACGTGTCAAAAATTTAAAAACTTAAACACATATGTTTAAAACATGTGATATGTCTAACACGTCGTGTTAAATGTGTTTATATTTATACGTGTTCAACATGTGTCAACACTTATAGCATGTACAAATTCAACAAAATTCAAACAAAATTGAAGAAATATATAAGAAAAATCAGAGTGGTCCTAGTTCCAAAAAATAAAACTGACGTGTCATATTCAAAAATATCATATAGATTAGAGTGATCATGGTCTCTAATTTCAGTATCAAGTTAATCTTTTGAGCACACAAGTATTTCAAAAGTCTGATATGCTGAAGTATTTTATACGTGCTACACGTGTTAGATGTGTATGTTCGTGTTTAACGTGTTAGACGTGCGTGTTTAGATATGTTAAAATTATTTATTTGTTAATCACGTATGTTTAAAAACACAACACATGAACAAATCACGTACAGACACATTCAGACACGAATACTTATTTATATTCGTGTTTACACGCGGTGTGTATACGTGTATCATTATCCTAATTGTTGTTGGTTGTTGAACAGTGGCAGAGCTTGACCAAAATTATGAGCGAGCTAAAAAAATTTATATATCTTAAATATTACGTCTCAAATTTTAGAAGGGGCTGAAGTAAAAAAAAAATATATCATAATCATATCATAAAATCAGCGCCAGTCCCTATGAAGCTCTGCCATTGATGTTGAATTTGCCAACGGCAACATGATGATTATGATATTAGTCATGGTTTCCTACAAATGAACACATGATAGACTTCACAAATAAACATATCAATAAACATCACAAATAAGCACATTATATACATCAATCGCGTTTGTTAGATTAAACATCCAATATTTAATAAAAACAAATGCGAAACAGATGCAAATTTTGAAATCATAATGACAGAGTGGTTCAACTGTGTTGATGTAAAACATTATCATACTGCAGTGATATGGAGTAAATTAACATTAACAATTTAATGTGAAGGTTGGTTTTTACTTGTTGAAACCAAACATAATCCCAAGATTCACATCGCATCCATGTGAGCTCCAATACTAAACCATTTTCTTTGAATTCCTTCGCCAAATAGAAAACCAGTAAAAAAAATTAACTGCACAAACATTCGTGCTAATGCGGAGTTGATTTGGGCAATGCAATCATGATATGAAATTATTTCATACTCCAAAATCCAGATAAATAGCAAAATGACATTGTACATTATTAATATACACCAAGAATGAAAGCAAAAGACATGGTGAGACTATTCCGAAGTATTATCAAAGAAAAATAACGGCAACACTGGCTTTTCTATTAAAAGTGGTTTCAAATATCTAATTGTAATTCTACTGATATAGAATATGATGTGCTTATATATAAAAATTAGCTCTTATGTTTATTTATTTTGTAATTCTTGATTTTTTTTAGTTATGAGATTGTTGCCTACAAGCTTTTGCTGTTAAAGAAAAAAAAACATAAAAGTATTTCAAATGTACACATGAAATGGATGAAATTCAAGAACTTATTGTTAAAGAGGAAAAACATTTATTGTTGTTGCCATTTATGTGAACATAAAAAAATAAGAGGAACTCACAATCTCCACATGTAAACTGTGTAAAAGATCTCAAATAAATCAAACGGGACCAACTTGTGAGAACAAACATGTGGACGTGTTAATTGAATTATGACATGGGAGACTTGGTCATGACTCATGAGATTACCGACACCACCATTAATGTACATTTATTGAGGATTTCTGAGAAAACCAGAGGGCGATAAACAAACAGAGTTTTTTCCCTTTTTTGTGAGGGAATGGGAGGGAGAGTAAGGATAAGATGGCTAGCATGATAGGTTAACCATAATTAATTAATGAAAGTATCATGATTTAAACAGATTAGCATGGTTCTTTGTAACTACAAATGAGGAAACAAGTTTATATCAGTGTAAAATTAAAAAAAAAAAAAAGCAGCAGCAGGCGTGTTTTGACTTACCCAAAAAAAAGGAAAATGATTTGATAGAGAGGTTCGACATAGATATAATGGAAGAACCAGCAATCTTAATCTTGACAGAACCACAGTACACCCCAAAAAAATGACAAATTGTAATTCAGTAAACATGAACCAAATTAGCTGAAGGAAAAAAAATGGAATAAGAGAGAATAAACCATATAATTACCACAAACTGTTCTTTTAGGATACCAACATCCAATGGAACTCTCTTTCTTTCTCTAACAATGGTCCCCTATTTGGCATGCCCTCTGTCTCCCCTTTCAACATCCTTCGCCACAAAACTTTGACAAAATTGCAAAAAGGGAATTAATGAAGCGACGCATATGTATGTTGGTAGTGCATGATTGTCTGGAGATCACCCTATCATAGTTTTTAATAATTATTAATAATTATTGACCTTATTCTTTTTCCTGAACCAGTAATCCTAAAATATCTCTTACATTTTCATGTGGCTTCTAATATCAAAAGAAATAAAAGAAATAAAACCTGTAC
>CAXKVV010000228.1:0-32493 GCA_964058805.1 Schoenoplectus triqueter | reverse complement strand
CTAAAAAAATAAAATAAAAAAATAGAAAAATAGAAAAATATAATTTAATATTATTATATAAATACAAATTAACATTAAAAAATATAATCGATAATATTATATTATATTATATTATATTGCGAAAACGTTTGCATTTCGAGCCCAAGTGTATACAGCTCAAATTTTATCGTAACACGTCCAAAATTTAAAATTATCATTCTCATTAAATTCATCATATCAAAATATTGGGGGATACAAAAAAATTGGGGTATTTAGAGTTTTCTAAGTATTTGTTTTGGATTTTTGAAAATCAACACTAAAATAATAATAAAATATTAAATTATTATTGTTGATTTTTAAAAATCCAAAACAAATACTTAGAAAACTAAAAATACCCCAAATTTTTGTATCCCTCAATATTTTAATATGAAAATTTTAATGAGACTGATAATTTTCAATTTCGGATGTGTTACGATAAAATTTGAGCCGTATGCACTTCTTTGGCTCGAAATGCAAATGTTTTCACAATAGTCTAACACACACTCTCTCTCTCTCTCTCTCTTTCTATATATATATATAAGTAAACATACTGTGAGTTTAAGCTCACGGAGACCTTTCACGAGCTTAACTCAAAAAGTACATCAAATCATCTCCAAATTTTAATTTATCATGCTCATTAAATTCTTTATATGAAAATCTTGTGGGATGTAAAAATTTAAAGTATTTTGAGCTTTGCAAGTCATGAATTTTAATTTTTAAAAATTACCTCTAAAAAAATAATAAAATATTCAATCTTTGAGCATCATTTTTTAAAATTAAAAAAAGGTAACTTAAAAAACTCAAAACACTCTAAATTTTTGCATCTCATAAGATTTTCATATAAAGAATTTAATGAGCATGATAAATTAAAATTTGGAGTAATTTGATGTACTTTTTGAGTTAAACTCATGGTATCTTTACTCATATATATATATATATACTATTATATAAAATATCTAAGAATTGGAGAGTCCATTTTTTATAATGGTATTTTTTTATTATACTCATTTTATCCCTCAATTAGACGGATAATATTTATTTTTGGTTGATTGAACGTATGTGATCGCGTTCATTGATCCTCTCTTTCTCTCCATTTCTTTCCCATATATACTATTATTTTCATAATATTGGTTTTTTATTTAGCAACCTTGTGCATATTTGGTAAGAAATTAATGGTGTATATGTTAGAATAATTTACTTTTTTGCCATAAAAATCATGAATCATTAACTCATATTGTGCAAAAAATCTCATCCAAGATTAAATATAGTCTTTATTATAGGTTTTTTTATAATTTGGTGAATTTATAATTTAATATTAGATAAATGTGATTTTTTTTTATCTTATAATGTTATAATGTTTAAATAAAAGAGTTTGCTGCAACGCGCAGGTATATAGCTAGTGTGTGTGTGTGTGTGTGTGTGTGTATATATATATATATATATATATATATATATAAGACCATTACTCACTGACCTTACTCAGCCTTTAGAGTTTGAAGGACTTAGTAAAGACCGGACTTCTCAAGAGCCGAACTCACCGTTTAAAATTTAGGGTCAGGCTTCTCAAAAACCAGACTCATTCTTTAAAAATTAAGGTCTTTAAACTCGGCCCTCTAAAGTCCTTATCATACCTAGTCCTATCGTAGGTCCGCTAAATCTGATTCTTAAGAAGTCCGACTCTTAAGTACGATGCTAAGGAGAACCCATTTTTCTATTTTCTTCCTTTCAGTTACACACTCAGATGTTTTATGTTCATTATTATGTGTTCTTCTATGTTGCTTCCAATTATTTAAACTATTTAGAAGATCCAACTTAAAAATCTTAAAATCTTCAAAATAAAATACAGCTCTAGAAGCTCAATCCTTGAGCCTCAAATTTTCAACCGCAAAAGTGTATGAAATAGAATTATTTTTCGTAAGAATATGTTAATTGTAGTTAGTTTTATACCTTTATGTTGTAAAATATTAAAATAATATAATTATTTAAAAATCAATAGTCCAACTTTAAAGACTTTCATCCGGAAGGAAATGAATTCGGTAAGAAACTAAGAATCAAGGAATCATTTATACTGATCGTGTGGGCCCTGTGTTAGTGAATATTGGGTCTCCTTTCAACATTTGGTCTATATATTGTCTGCTAATTTGTGCAAGACAGGCCAGATGGTGAGCCCAATTGCACTAATGTTTAGAGGCAGTTTCTTAATTTAATAATATTGAGATTAGTTTTGTCTGCCCCATTAGGCCATTACTGATTCCCACCTCTGGTGAGACAAATCATTGTGTTAAAGCAATCTTTTGTTCCACATTTTGCTGGGAACGCTATTCGATGGTCAAATAAAATATTATTGCAGCGCGCGTATGGAGAAAATTTATTATAATATCAGTTGTCTTATGGTTTCACGAAGTATAGTGACGGTATTTTAGAATTAAAATTTTAATTTTAAATAAAATATGACCGGTACGACCAATCTTCAAATGAACATATATTTTTAAAATTAATTTATTATTTTTTCGAATGAAGAGAAAATGATTTATTCATCCAAAAACATGATTTTTTTTCTTATCAAACCAATTTCAAATATAAAATTCAATTTTCTAATATATTTTCATATAACAATTAGACTAAACGATTCATGTCAGTCATATCTAGTTAAAAACTATATATTTAAATATGAAATATTATTTCCACCATGCTTCGCAAAACATCATACCATAACTCATTATAATATAATAATTATAATTAGCATAACTACTAATACTATTATTGTTCTCAACTATTCCGATGGCGCTCTTCTCGATGAAGTTTCTTCAAAGTTTTTGGTGAAATTCAGTTATAGAATGGGCATTTCTAAAATATCAAATTGTTAATGTTACTCGCATCGTATCATAGTTGTGTTCGATACTAATTTTTTGGATAAAATTGAAATGGAAAATAATGTGTTATAATGGTTCATATCGTTGGATTTCTATGTTTGTCTCTACAGCTATACTACATAAACTGTCACAATCTAGATATTATATTAAAAGATGTTATAATAGATAATTAAGTGAGACATTTAGTGGAATTAGAAAATTAGATGGATGTTTGCCTATATAACCCACCTCTTTTATTGTAATAATCATGGAAGAAATATAAAAATGAATTAAATTGTGTTGAGACTTTATTCTCTTTTATCATTCTCTTCTTTATTCTATTTAATTCAAAAATATCAAAATCCCTCAATTATTATTCAAATCCTTTCAAAAATATCCAAAATCTCATCTCCCATCTCACAATTCTCATCCAAAACCTTCAATTCACACTTCAATTTCAGTTAGGAATGTGACAATTGGTATCAGCCAGAGCCACAGACACTGTGCGTCTCTGTCTATCACTCCTACGCACTGCCAATTTCAAGAAATCACAAGAATCAGGTTGTAATCCTTATCAATTACTAGCCCTTCGCCAAATCATCTGACAAGATTTCTTCTTTGCACCGCCAACAACCTTGTTTCCAATCTGCAACCGACCATATCTCCCACAAGCTCACAACTCCGATCACTGATTGCCTAGTCGTCTCACACCAACAACAGTCCCATCACTGGTCGCTTGTCCCACACAGTCCAGCTCAATCGCCTCATCACCAAATTAGCTTGTCGATACCACTTCCTTGTTCACTGCCTTGCGTACTGACTCAAGAAGACCTCTGGTGACGCAACTCGGCGGGAGCATCTTCACTTTCAGAGCACCTTCGTTCATTGAAGTGGTGCGATCACTTTTGGGGGCTCCATTCGAGGCCAGAGAAACAAGAAAAGCACAAACATGGCCACTCACATTAGGTTTACTACTGAAACTTTTCTCTATTTCTTAATCGGGCTTAGTAGTGTGCTCTTGATCCAAATCACTAGTACCACACACACAGTTGGGCCTATAGCTTGCGTTTTTGCTTCAAACCGAGAGCACCTTCCTTTGATCCTACAACTTATTTTTATCCAAACCGAGATTATCAAAAAAATATCCAAGATGTATGGAGCAAATACGTTATAAGTTTTGGAAAAAGATTATTGTCAAGATCGGTACAGAAGAAGGCTGATCTGATAAAGCTGAAGACCGTTGATTCTTTCAAATTCAATTGTGGCATGAGCGGTGAAGATATGGGCTGTGACGCTGATGACCTAAATAAAAGAATAAATGGGCCAGTAGTTAGAGTTGAGTTAAGGGTGATGCGCGGGCTCATCTGAGGTGTCAGGATTATGCAACACAAATGGAACCACGACTTAGAAGAGGACGATTAGTCGTTAGGTCTCTTGAAGTCATTGAGCGGCAGATCCATTGTCTACTCCTTTTATCCTTTATTTTTACTTTTACTTAGATTGATATGTAATTTTTCTTTTCCTTAAATAGGCACTGTTGCCTGATTTCATTGTTGTCGAATGAATCTGATAAACTCTCTCATACAAAACTCTTATGTCTTATCTCAAATTCTAGCAATTATTCAATAAAAGCATTTTACACCTCATATTTTCCTTTTTTATGCATCTTAAATTTCAGTTCTTATTCAATCTTATTATCCTGAACTTGTAATTGATCCATTGTGGTCATTACAATTGGTATCAGAGCTACCCGATTTCATATGGGCTTGGCTATCTCTTATCTCGATCTACTATTTTGTTCTTGCTGTTTCTATGGTGACTAAGGCGGAATTAGATAAGGCTCTTGAAGGGACTAAGGCGGAATTTGATAAGGCTCTAGATGGGATCCGTGCCTAGTTCGACGATCTTCACACCACTACCAATCACAAATTGGATGAATACTCGGTGCGTCAAGAGCGTCAATTTGCTAATTTCTTGGATCAAGCTCAATCGAGTAATGCCCAGACCCAATCGCTATTAGTTCAAGCTGTTATTCAACAACTCCAAATCTCTCAAGATCGATTCTCTGCTTCATTCCGAGCTGAGGTGAATACCAGATTGGCTGAGCTAGACTCTAAGATTGCTCAGGGGCATGTCAGTTCCTCCTCTGGTAAGGGTCCCTCTCCTCTTGAAAATACGATGTCAACATTTTGTAGACCTCCTCTTGATTCCAGTGATCCCCATAGTGATGACTCTGATGGCTTTCGTCGTGAATCCCGATTTCAATTTTCTCGTGCCGATTGCCCAGGTTTTACTGGTACCAAACCAGTTGAATGGGTACGCAAGTGCAATTCGTTTTTTGCACTTCATCAAGTCCCTAACATTTATAAAACTCATTTAGCTACCATTAAATTTTTTGATAGTGCTAATGATTTGTACGACAGATACCTCATGGATCATGACCCACCTGATTGGCCTACTTTAGCTCGTTTGGTTCAAAAATGTTTCCAACTTGGTATTACTAATACTGGTTTGGATGATTTGAAGACCCTCACTCAATCAAGCACTGTGCATGAGTATTTACAACAGTTTGAACAGTTAAAATCTAAGTTGTTGCTTGAAGGGCGCCATTTTACTGAAATTGATTTTGTGAATATTTTCATTGGGGTCTAAAAGATGAAATTAAACCCTTTGTTAAGATTTTCAAACCAACCACTCTTGAGGAAATTTATGAATATGTTTTGTATTTGGAACAAGCCACATACTCCCAGTTAAAGCGTCTCAGGTACAGTACCAAACTAATACTTGCACCTCAACAATTAAAACCTCCTGAGAAGACTTCCTTACCTCCATTCCTCTCCATCCCTCAAAGCCTAGCTTAATTGAACAAAGGAGAGTTTTGGGTCAATATTTTAAATGTGGGGAAAAGTACTTTCCCGGACACCAATGCAAGATTAAAATTCAGATGTTGGTTGGGCAACATGCTGAACATGAGGAGGAAAGTGTACCAGCAGAGAGTGACAAAAACTCACCAGAGGAAGAAGAACAAGTAACTGAAGAAGCCATAATTTCCATGCACGCTACAAGTAACAACCCATGTTCTAATATCATGAGATTCAAAGGTCAAATAGGTACTTTTTCCATTTTTGCTCTCATTGATAGTGAGAGTACCCATAGCTTCGTCAATCCCACTGTGTTAAAAAATCACACTTCTCAAATTGTGGCTACTAATCCCATGGTGGTCATGGTAGCTAATAGGGAGCGAATGGTTACCGATTCTAAGTGCCAAGCTTTACTGTTTTCTATTCAAGGTCACCAACTTTTGCCATGATTTGTGTTTGCTCCTAGTGTAAAGCTATGATGTCATCTTGGGACTTCATTGACTCTCTCAATTCAGTCCTATGTACATTGATTGGTACAACCGATGGGTGGAATTTCATCAGCAAGGTGAGAGGATCCGATTACAGGTTACCACTGAAACATCAATTCTAAAATTGTGTGAGGAGATTAATGTGGTTAAGAAAATTAAATCTCAAAATGATATAGTCCTTGCCCATATTTGGCTGTGTGAGGGTGCCACACTTATGCCCCAGTCACAGTCACAAGTGTTCCTTCCTTCTGAAATTGATGATGTGCTAGCCAAGTTCTCTCATGTGTTTGACCCCACTGTTGCCTTATCTCCTCCAAGAGATATAGATCATGCAATTCCCTTATTGCCCCTAGCCAAGCCTATGAATTTATGTCCTTATAGATATTCTCATTTCCAAAAACTTGAACTTGACAAAATAATTGAGGAGTTACTATAGAACTCTATCATTCAACCATCCACAAGCATGCTTGCCTCCCCAGCGCTTTTGGTTAAAAAGAAGGACGGTTCATGGCGCTTATGTGTTGATTATCGCCAACTTAACAATGTGACTATTAAAAATAAGTATCTCATTCCAATTATCGATGATTTGCTCGATGAATTGCATGGAGCCCATTTTTTTCCAAAATTGACCTTCGTTCGGGTTATCACCAAATACGAATGAAACTGGAGGATATTCATAAAACAGTTTTTCGTACACATCAAGGACATTATGAGTATCTTGTAATGCCTTTTGGGCTAACTAATACCCCGACGACTTTCCAACCCCTTATGAACCAAGTTTTTAAACCCTTCTTGCAAAAGTTTGTGCTCGTATTCTTCGATGACATACTTGTGTACAACCCTGACTTAAATTCACATCAGTCCCACTTATCATTGGTGCTGCAAACACTCACAGATCATCATCTGTTTGCTAAACGATCTAAATGTGAGTTTGGAGTGCCTCAGATTGAGTACTTAGGACATTTAATATCTGTTGAAGGCATAGCTACATATCCTCAGAAGGTTGCTGCCATGAAAGAATGGCATGAACCAAGGTGTGTGAGAGAACTGAGGGGGTTTCTTGGTCTTATAGGGTATTACCGGAAGTTTGTGCAAAACTATGGTTCAATTAGTAAGCCCCTGACCGAGCTACTTAAAAAGGACGGGTTCAAGTGGTCTCAGCTAGCTAGTGAAGCTTTTCATGCACTAAAAGATGCTATGTGTCAAGCACCAGTGTTAGCTATGCCAGATTTCAGCAAGGAATTCATTGTAGAAACTGATGCTTCTAATCAGGGTGTGGGGGCTGTGTTGATGCAAGGGCGCCGACCCATTACATATTTAAGCAAGGCTTTGGGACCCAAGAACCAATCTCTTTCAACTTACAAAAAAGAACTCTTAGTCTTATTAATTGCAGTTCAGAAATGGCGACATTACCTTCAGAGCAAACCTTTTGTCATTAAAACCGACCATGTAAGTCTTAAGCAATTGCTTGAACAGCGGTTAACTCACACTCTCCAACATAAGGGATTGTACAAGTTATTGGGTTTGGATTATATTATCCAATACAAGAAGGGAGTTGACAACAAAGCGGCCGATGCATTATCGCGAAGGGCTCATGATCAGAATCACAACCAATTAGTAGCTGTGACTGAAATAGTTCCCACATGGCTAGAGGATCTTAAACATAGCTATATCAATGATGTGTGGGCTTCTAAAGTGCTCAATGATCAATTAGATGCGGTTGGAAATAAGGATGAAGTTACTGTGCACCAAGGGGTAATTAGAAAATAAGAAAAAAATTATGTGGGCACTAATGATAATTGGAGAGGCAAAATTATCTAAACCTTACACGATTCTAGTATTAGTGGGCACTCTAAAATTCTTGGCACATTTCAAAGAGTAAAGAAATTATTCTATTGGCCTAAATTAAATGATACTATTTGGCAGCATATACAAGCTTGCAATGTTTGCCAATTGAATAAGGGGGAACATGTTGCCACAACAGGGTTATTACAACCTCTACCTATTTCCGAAGGTCCCTGGTCAATGCTCTCTATGGATTTCATTTATGATCTTTCTAAGAGCAAGGACAAAGATGTATTGCTGGTAATAATTGATAGATTTACCAAGTATTATCATCTCATATCTCTCTCTCCCATCCTTTCAAGGCTAGTGATGTAGCCCAGGTGTTCCTTGATACTGTTTATAAACTCCACGGGTTGCCTCAAGTTATAGTTACTGATCGAGACCCTTTATTCACAAGCATTTTCTGGCAAGAGTTGATAAAAAAACTGGGTATTACATTAAATTTCAGTACCGCATACCACCCCCAAACGGATGGACAGACAGAATGATTGAACCAATGTTTAGAATGTTATCTTAGGTGTATGACTTTTGAGAAACCTAAGGAATGGGAGAAATGGGTTCCACTGGCCGAATGATGGTATAACACTAATTTTCACACCTCAATTCAAATTATCCCTTTTGAGGCATTATATGGGTACCCCTTCACAGTTGTCATTGAGCACTGCTCCTAAGAGTAGTAATCAATCAGTAAATGACCTAATTATAGAGAGACAAAACACTGTTAAGTTGCTCAAACAACAACTTATTAAAGCACAGGAGAGGATGAAGAAATTCTCTGATAAGAAGCGATCTGAAAGAAAATTTTCAGTCGGGGACTGGATGTATCTCAAGTTACAACCCTACAGACAGGTTTCCATACAAGGAAAAACAGGTACACATAAGCTTAAACCCAAATATTATGACCCTTTTGAAATATTCAAGAAAATAGGGGTTGTTGCGTATAAATTGAACTTACCGGCATGGTCAGCCATTCATCATGTTTTCCATGTTTCGCAACTCAAGAAATGTCATGGGCAACATAACAATGTTAGTGGTACATTACCAGTAATAGGTACTGGGGGCCAGATAAGAATTGAACCGATTGAGATTTTAGAAAAATAACAAGGCTGACAAAGAAAAATAATAAGGCTGTTGCTGAAGTATTAGTTAGATGGTCTAATTTAGATACTGATGAATCCACTTGGGAAGAATATAAATACTTGTGCAAGCAATTTCCAGGTTCTAAGCTTAAGGACAAGCTTAAACAGATGGGAGCGGTATTGTCAAGACCGGTACATAAGAAGGTTGATCTGATAAAGCTGAAGACCATTGATTCTTTCAAATTCAATTGTAGTACGAGCGGTGAAGATATGGGTTGTAACGCTGACGACCCAAATAAAAGAATAAATGGGCCAGTAGTTAGAGTTGAGTTAAGGGTGATGCGCGAGCCCATCTGAGGTGTCAGGATTATGCAACACAAAGGGAACCACAACTCGGAAGAGGACGATTAATCGTTAGAAGGTTTGCTGAAGTCGTTGAGTGGCAGATCCATTGTCTACTCCTTTTATCTTTTATTTTTACTTTTACTTAGATTGATATGTAATTTTGCTTTTCCTTAAATAGGCATTGTAGCCTGATTTAATTGTTGTCGAATGAATCTGATAAACTCTCTCATACAAAACTCTTATGTCTTATCTCAAATTCTAGCAATTATTCAATAAAAGCATTTTACACCCATATTTCCCTTTTTTCTGCATCTTAAATTTCAGCTCTTATTCAATCTTATTATCCTGAACTTGTAATTGATCCATCATGGTCATTACAATTATTATCTCGAGAATATTATGAACCCAAATGTATTTAAAGAAGGACATAGATATAAGAGGTGTATGATTTTGTGGAATTTTAGCGATTTATTCACTTGTGAAGATACGGGTCTTTATCACTTTTGTGATGAGTGGAGCAAATAACTAATAATAATTGATGAATATCAAGCTATTTGTGAGATGAGTGGACAGATATTTGACTTATCATCTAGAGAGGCGGTACAAATATTTCTTCATAATGAATGTCTTCAAAAGATTAGCGAGTCTTTGATCAATGTAATAGACGAGATAAAAGCAACGTTTGATCTCAAAAAATAAATAAATTTAGAGGTCAAATCAATTGAGGATCTTGAAGTTGAAGCACACGACGATTGCAAATTTGAGCAAGAAGATCAAGGCTCAATTCACCAAGACAATCAAGATTCAATTGACAAGGATTGCACATTCGAGTAAGAAAATTAAGACTCAACTCACCAAGATAACTAAGATTCAATTGACAAGGATTACACATTCAAGTGAGAAAATCAAGATTCAACTTACTAAGACAATCATGACTCAATTGACAAAAATTTCACACTCGATCAAGAAGATGAAGATAATTCTCTCCACAAGCTTTTGCTTCACTCGACATAATTATTCACCAAGAGACTCTCATGAAGATTATCCTACAAGACACTTCGAATGATGATCAATTTCTATACATATGTCGTTCATCTTGCTTGCATGACAACAAAACTCACCTCACATACTCGAAGCTAAGGAAGCACTCCCATATCGATGCAAGACAAATATTTTTTGGTCATATTTTTCTTTGTCCACAAAGATCACCTCCCAAATCTAATATTTTGATTATTCATTTCATCTTTTCTTAGGTCAGGAGACCACCTCTAAAGTCTAATATTTTTTTATTTTTTATTTATTGTCATAATCCTTGAAGAGTGGTTGACATGATAGATGAAGGGGTGTCATCAAGTGGGTTGTCAATCTTAGTTGGTCTTGTCATGATTATCATTTGATTTTTGCGATCTTGATGTCTATAATACGAATTGTCACACTCCTAATTGAAATTAGAGTGTGATTTAGGGAAATTAGATGAATTATTTGGTGGAAATGGGATTTTTGAATATTTTATAGGTAAATGAGATAATTGGATACATAAAAAAATAACCACTGGTTTAAATCAGAAATTAACAACTAACAAATAATCTTTATTTTATTTTTTCACATATTAAGATTATAATGAGGGATGAGTTTATAAAGATAATTATCCCATCTAAAATTACAATATTGCTAATTATCCCCACTAATTATCTTTAGTAATATCTAATGGAGTATAACGTAAACTGGAACTAGAATTCATATTTTTCTTATGTTCATTTCGTTAAAAGGACATCTACTTTATGGAAAGTAATAGTATCGGTCAGCAATTCCGAGAGACATTTGAAAAGTAATGAATGTCAAATTATTAGAAACCTTATTTACAAAAAAAATAGTATACCTATCAGCAATCTATGCATTTTTAAAGTTTAAACTCTTTTTCATTACATATTTACATCAATCATCCATCAGTTATTGAAAATTTGTTGTCAAGATTAGTTTAATTGCTCGTCTTAAAAAGTAGTACTCGTAGTAAATTTAGTTTGTGGAAAATCCATGAAACATTATTTTACTTGGATGATATTAAAAAATATATATATTCTGGAGATGAGTTATTATGAAAATGTTTGTATTTCGATTAATATGGAAATACACCAAAAAAATATACTTTATCATCTTTAAAATTTTAATTCATAATTCTCAATAAATTCTACATATAAAAATCTTATGAGATACAAAATTTTTCTAGTTTTAGAGTTCTCTATATATTTATTTTGAATTTTTAAAACATCAACTAAATAATAATAAAGTATTGAATGTTTATATATTATTTTTTAAATATCTAAAACAAATATCTAGAATAAAACTCTAAAAATATAATTCTTGCATCCAACGGGAATTTTACATGAAGAATTTATTGAGAATTATAAATTGAGAATTATCTACATATCGATCAAAATGTAGACGCTTTCACAATAATCTAATTCTATATGCTCTTTGTATTTTATTTTATGTACGCATTTTCACAACTAATTTTTGTTTATTTTTAAATAGATATTCCCTAATTGATAAACACTTGAGCAAAATAGGTTGTAAGGGAAAATAATCAAGGAGGACTTGGTGTTATTGATATTGATTTAATGAATAAAGACTTTCTGGCTAAATTGTTACTGAAATTTAAAAATGTAGAAGTCGCAGGATATTGGAAAATAATTTCAACACAAGTATAGGAATATCTTTAATTTCTATATTTCTATATAGCAGCGGTATCTTGGCAAGTAGTTTGCAAGAGCAAAAATCGAGGAACTTGGTGTTATTGATATTTATACTATAACAAAAATAATTTTAAGACAACATCTATTTAACAACAATTATACATTATTTTTTTATTAAAAATGAGTCAATGACATTATTGAAATATTAAAAAAATTAGCAATGATTTTTAATAAAAAAAATATTATTAAAATAGAGTCCCAGAACACCAAAAAATAACACATTCATTTAGCAATGCTTCCTTCAAAGAATCATTGTTAAATACACCATTTAGCAATGGTTCTTTCAAGGAATCATTATTAATATTTTTTTTCAATTGTGCTCCAATTTAACAACGATTCCTTCAGAAACCATTGTTAAAGATCATTTTAAAAAGTGGCTCTGACAGACATGGTATACTCTATTTTAACAATGGTTCCAGTCCAAGACCGTTGTTAAATTAGTGTTATGCTTTTTGTCTCTAACAAGGACGATTTCCATCAATGATATTTGCTCCCACGGATTGCTATATTTTTTAATCTAACCGTTCGTTCATCAAAATCTAATGATCCAAAAATCAAAATTTTAAAAATGAAATCCCATGGATTACCATCTCCTTTATCATCGGTTTCATATATAAAAGATAGATGAGAGACAAATAGAGAGAAAGATGAGAGATAGAATAAATAAAAGTTGAAATTCTAATTTGTGACCATGAAAAATTTATAATGAAATTTATAGGGTTAATGGTTTATGCTGCTGCAGCCATTTTCAGGGTCAAAAATCTCATTTTGAAGCTCAAAAACACATTTAAAGTTTTGACTTCTATTTTTTTTAGTTTTTTTCCTAAAAATTATATAGATTCTTATAGTATAACATAAGGGATATATGTATCATTGAGAAAATATTTTTTTCATTGCACGAATAATTATATTTTCTTCATATTGATTTTAAATGAATGAACAATATAACATATTATTGTTCTTATACTCTATCAGTCTTCTTTTCGTATTATTACCTATTGTTTGTTCTTAGTTAAAGAATATAAAATTTGAATTTTTTTAAGACCTTTAGCAACGGTTCTGTATCAGAACAGTTATTAAAGAGACATTTAATAATAATTTTCAACCCAAATCATTGTTAAATATCCCTTTAACAATAATTTTGACATAAAACCGTTGCTAAAGATCATTTAAGAAAATAATTCTAAATGCATGTGATTTGCCAATATATTTGACAATGATTTTTCCTAGCACCCCTTTAATTGGTTCAAGAACCGTTGTAAAACGTGGTCAACAATCATTGCCAATTAACCTTTATGTTGTAGTGTGATGTAATGAATAATTAAAGCACTTCCTAAATTATTATTGAGATTTAAAGATGCAAAAATTGAAGGATGTTGGAAAATATTATCCAACACAATATAGGAACCTAATTTAGATGCATTAATTATGTCATTTTTGGAAATGGATAACTAGAAATAAATCAATTATTCCATTGATTAGTTGGAAAATTGGTAATGGAACTTTAGTCTCTTTCGGGAAGATAGAAGGTTAGGAGAGAATACATTTGCTAGTGGACACCATTTAAATCTTTTATTGCTCAAAACAAAAAAAAACTATTTACCAGAGACTTATAGGGATATTAGTTTGTAATTGAGCTTTCAAAGAATCATAGTAGGTCTTTATTTCGATGAATGGAATAAAGTGCAACCTGAGTTGATGCATTTCACTTTAGAACCATCAATAGAAGATCAAATAATTTTGACATGGTCCAGTCCAATGTCGAATTCACTGTTCACTCACTTGTGGATAGAATATATTGAGATAATTTGTCTTATGATTTAATACAGAAAAGAGAGAGTTGAAATATGGTGCTATGCATAGTACAGATTGTTTCTGTGTTATGGATCATTTTTTTGTTCTCAAAGCTTAAATAGTCGATCCAAACTATTTAAAATGATTTACATATAAAAATATTGTTAAAAATCAAATTTTATATTTTTTAAGATAGTTTAAAAATCACTTGATTAAATTATTATAAACCATTCAAAATAAGTGATTTTTTATCTATGTAAAAAAAATATAGTAAAAGAATTTAAAAATATAAAATTTGGCCCCAACTAGATTTTCATATGGAAATTATTTTGAGCAGTTCGGATCGACCATTTAGACTTTGAAAATGAAGAAATGATCCATAGCACGGAGATAATATGTGCTATCATAGTATCATAGCCCAACTATATATATATATATATATATATATATATATATATATATATATATATATAAAGAGAGAGAGGCTACGGTGTTTCACGAAGTACAAAACCTTCAGGACTTCGCGTCCATATCTCCAATTTAAAAGTCCAAACGGCCGATTCAAACTGTTGAACATTATCTTCATAATGATATATCTTTGAAAATCATATTTTATATTTTTTTTGAAAAATTTTGCTACTTTTTAAATGGGTAAAAAAAACACTAGTATTGGATGGTGCTGAAATCGTTAGATCAGTAAACTTTGTACCCATCTAAAAAATAGTAAAAAAAATTAAAAAAATATATATAAAATTTTATCTCCAAAGATATTTTGATATGAAGATCATGTTTAACGGTTTAGATCGGCCATTTGAACTTTTCAATTTGAGATACGAACGCAAAGCACAAGAGATTATGTGCTTCGCAAAGCACAATAGCCCCAATATATATATATATATATATAGAGTGAGGCTATGGTGCTTCGCGAAGCACAAAACCTCCCGTGCTTCGCGTCCGTATCTCGAATTTGAAAGTTCATACGCTCGATCCAAACCGTTGAACATGATCTTCATATTGAAATATCTTGGGAGATCAAATTTTATATTTTTTTGAATTTTTTTGCTATTTTTTAAATGAGTATAAAATTTGCTGATCTAACGATTTCTGCACCATCCAAAACTAGCGATTTTGTACCCATCTAAAAAATAGCAAAAAAATTCAAAAAAATATAAATTTTGATCTCCAAAGATAGTTCAATATGAAGATCATGTTCAACGGTTTGGATCGGGCGTATGAACTTTCAAATTCGAGATACGGACGCGAAGCACGGGAGGTTTTGTGCTTCGCGAAGCACCATAGCCTCACTCTATATATATATATATATATATATGGAGGTATGGAGGTGTGCTAATGTGCTTTATAAATCCCAAAATACTTCATACTTCACGTTTATATCTCATGTTTCAAAATTCAAATGGACGATCTAAATCATTAAATATGATCTTCATATCAAAATCTCCTTGGTGATCAAATTTTATATATTTTTTTGGAATTTTTTTACTATTTTTTTGAAGGGCTACAAAATTCATTGATCTGACGTCATTTGAACCATTCAATATCAACGATTTTCTATCCTTTTAAAAAATGGCGAAAAATTCCAAAAAATATAAAATTTGATCACCACGGAGATTTTGATATGAAGATCATATTTAATGATTTGGATCGTTCATTTCATTTTTTAAATATGAGATATAAGTATGAAGTATGAAGTATTTTGTGTTTTATAAAGCACATTAGTACACCTCTATATATATGTATGTATAGAATTAGGCTATGGTACTTTATAAAGCACAAGAGTATTGTGTGTTTTGCGCTCTATTATTAATTTTAAGTCAGAAATGATTGATCCAAATTGCTCAATCTAATCTCCATATTAAAATCTATTAGTAAATCAAATTTTATATTTTTTGAATTCATTTGCTATTTTTTTGATAGGAGGAAAACCGTCATTTTTGGATGAACCAGAATTCTCAGATCAAGTCATTTTCTTCTCACCAGAAAAAATAACAAAAAAATTTAAAAATATATAAAATTTAGTTTTGTAATAGATTTTGATATGAAGATTAGATTAAACGGTTCGGATCGATCATTTCTGACTTGAAATTAAAAATAGAGCGCAAATCACACAATGTCTCTGTATGTATATATGTGTTTATATATATATTTTGTGAAGCACAAAATTTTCCGTATTTCGTGTCCATATCTTAAATTTGAAAGTTCAAACGGCCGATCCAAACCTTTGAACATGATCTTTATATTAAAATATATTTGAATCAAATTTTATATTTTTTGAATTTTTTAGATGGGTGGAAATTCACTAGTATTGGATGGTACAAAAATAGTTAGATCAGTAAACTTTTGTACCCGTACAAAAAATAGTAAAAAAATTAAAAGAAATATAAGAATTGATCTCTAAAGATATTTCAATAAGAAGATCATGTTCAACGATTTGGATCGGCCATTTGGACTCTCAAATTTAAAATACAGACGCAAAACACGAAAAGTTTGATACTTCACGAAACACCATAGCTCCACTCTATCTTTCTCTCTCTCTCTCTCTCTATATATATATATATATATAGAGTGAGGCTATGGTGCTTCGCGAAGCACAAAACCTCCCGTGCTTCGCGTCCGTATCTCGAATTTGAAAGTTCACACGCCCGATCCAAACCGTTGAACATGATCTTCATATTGAACTATCTTTGGAGATCAAAATTTATATATTTTTGAATTTTTTTGCTATTTTTTAGATGGGTACAAAATCGCTAGTTTTGGATGGTGCAGAAATCGTTAGATCAGCAAATTTTATACTCATTTAAAAAATAGCAAAAAAATTCAAAAAAATATAAAATTTGATCTCCAAAGATATTTCAATATGAAGATCATGTTCAACGGTTTGGATCGAGCGTATGAACTTTCAAATTCGAGATACGGACGCGAAGCACGGGAGGTTTTGTGCTTCGCGAAGCACCATAGCCTCACTCTCTCTATATATATATATATATATATGCCTTTAAAAATAAATTATTTCTTTGAATTACTAGGAGAAATAGATTTCTTACTAAATACAATTTGTCTTTAAGAAGATGGAATGGTAATACAAACTATATGTTCTTGGCTCTGTTGAAACATCTGATCATTTCATTGTTCAGCTTTGCAACAATATGTGACAATAAAAAGCTGATGATTGATATTACATTATATACAATTAAAATTCAATTATCTTAGCCTTCTTTATGTTCGTAATTTTCAAATCAAAATTAGGGGTGGATGCAAGATTTTAATTGAGGGTCAATAATTGGATGTAATAACTTATTGGATTCAAACTCATTAACTAATTAGATACTAAATAAAAAATTAACAATTTAACATACATTTTTACCTAATAAAAATTTATCAAAATAATATCTTTAATATAATAAAAATTTAAAAAATTAACTCAAAATAATAAATAATCATGCTAATAAAGAAAATTTTTCTTTACCGACTTCATATTTTAGAACTTTTACATAATTATGTCATTGTTCATGGCATTAAATATTGTTTTCTAAATAAAAATTAATTAGACAATCCAAGAAAAATCAGATTCATAGAACTTTAATCGAAAATTACTAATTTTCAAAATTGAGAGGGAGTCAACTGACCCTCCTGAGTCAATGTACATCACTACTAGAATTGTTGATATTTCTGTGGAATGTCCCTATATTTTCCCTGGGATATTTTGGGTTCGATGGAAATGCCAAAAGATAGGGTTTCCGTTGATTATTTGCCTCGCACGTTCACGGTAATAAGTATTAATGGAAATAAGTTTTTATCATTCGAGGCAAATATTGTCAACGCTTGGAAGGAAATCTCCAGATTTTGCGCTTTTACGGAAATACCTATCTCAGATCCGACGGAAATTGTATAAAGTATTATATATCTGTACTCTCAACATTTCTGTGAAATGTTTATATCTTTTCCGTGGATTTTTGCACAGAAATGTTATTTATCTTTTTCTGATATTTTCTCTCATTTGAATAGTTGATATTTGTTTTACCATTCCAATTATAATTCAAATTATATATGAAATTTTTCACAGTACATCCCACACCACATGATTGACAAAAGAAGTCTAACAATATTAATTAATTGTCCATGGATCATTTAAAATTACAAGATAAATTCAAAGGAGTTGAAGAAAACAGATGGTTAAATTTTAAAATTAAGGATTGTCATTTTCATTGCTAAGCAATGACCTCCATATTGAAGCCCAGTAACATACCCCACCTCCCTATGGTGCCACCAGAAATAAAAATGCAAATAATATTATTTATTCAAACCGTGACTTAAGGCAAGTATACATTATTGGGTGAAAAAAATTCATCAATTGATAATTGGTCAACACAATTGAATGGATGGTTAAATTGATCCAATTTATTGACAAAACCATAATGTCAATTAGACAAATTAATACCATTTAACAGAAAGTTGAAATAATCAAGGAGTCTTTTTTTTATGAAACTACCTGTATCATATTATGTGTCGCGAGCATATGGATCATCATCATCTTCTTCTTCTAAGTTTGACTCATTGATTAAGAGTCTATCAGTGTTGTCGCTTTCTATTTCTTCTATCTCAGTAGATGTTGTTGACAATAGATTAATTGGATTGACAGATTGATTGTTGGGGTGAAGTGTTTGTTCCTCTTGAAAAACTTCTTCACCGTCTCCAAGAACTAACTTTCCTTTCTTCTGTGTTTTCATGGCCACCCACCAATTTTTTCTATCTCCCCTAGTCGACGCATATGGCAGATAATACACCTGTATTGTTTGCACTGCCAACACAAATGGATCGTAGTAGCGAAGCCGAGAAGCATGCTTAACCTCAACAATGCCACGTTCTTCGTCATTCTTAACACCATTTATTATGTCAAACCAATCACATTTGAAAAGAAGCACCTTATTACCTCCTTCATAATTTAACTCAACCACTTCTTGGAGAACCCCGTAGTAGTCTTGTTGTGCCTCATTATCGCCCGATTGTCCTTTAATACAGACGCCACTATTTACTGTTGATCTATCTTGACCGTACGTCTTAGTGTGGAATTTGAAACCATTTATTTCATATCCACCATAGCAAATTACTTGTTTATCTGGCTTCAATGCAAGATTGCGAATGTCAGCATCAATCGTGCGATCATGATCAACCAATACCCTCTTTCGCAACCAATCAGCAAAATCACTGTCACGAAGTTTTTGTAAAGGATTACTAGATGTGACTTGTCCAGAGTCGATCTTAAATGTATCGAACTCCCTGCATATTACATCAACAATCATATAATGGAGTTATTTCCAACCAGCATAACAACAGTAGCAAGAGTTTGTCCTAATTGAGTAACCCTAATTTACAAAAGAGTAAGATATGGTCTAATGAAGAACTCACTCTAAATACGGCTGAATCTCAGGGCAATTAAAAAGGACAAAGTTGTGTGCGGCAGTAAATTCTTTAGCATCAAGAGTTCTTCGGTTTCTCCGACCTATCGAGTGGCCATGCACCTCAAATATTGACAATTTTTTTCTTGAAGGTTTTGTTCCCTCTTTTTTACGGTTTCCCTTGCTTGGTTGCTCGACAAAATAAGATGAGCAATACGTAGATATTTCTCGGATGAGAGTTGCCTCGACAATTGAAGCCTCGACTCGTGCTTTGTTCTTCACCTTTAGTTTTGTATATTTGTTCTTTCTGCAAGTAATAACTTCACTTTAATTTTGATGATATGATGATGATATGATCCTATTAAGACCTAATAGAAAAGTATACCTTTCACATGCGTACATCCATCGGGGACCCACCGGCCCTCCTATCCTCGCCTCACGTGCAACATGTATGACTAAATGTTCCATAGAATCGAAGAAACTCGGTGGAAATTCCATTTCGAGCTTGCATATCGTTTTTATAATTTCTTTTTCAAGCTGATCCACACGGTTCGGGTCAAGCTCCTTTGCACATATTTCTCTAAAAAACTTTGAAATACTGCATAAAAGATCCCATATTGAATTGGGAACGAAATCTCGAAATGCAACCGGAAGAAGACGCTCTATGAATACGTGAAAATCATGGCTTTTAAGTCCACTTAGTGTGCAATTCGTCAGGTTGACACATCTCGACCAATTAGATGCATACCCATCCGGAAACCTAACAAGGTCCTTAAGCCACCTCATGACCTGACGCTTTTCGGAGAGAGCTAGGGCGTACGGAGCCTTGGGCTTATGATTATCCTCTGTTAGGTGTAATGAGGGTCGATTGCAATAAAGTTTTAAGTCTGCTCTAGACTTGACATTATCCTTGGTTTTGTTAGGTACGTCAAGGAGCATGTAAATCAAATTTTCAGCAAAATTTTTCTCCAAATGCATCAAGTCAATATTATGACGCAGCAAATTCTTTGACCAATATGGTAAACTAAAAAATATGCTTTTTTTTTGCCAATGGTGGGTTTGTCCATATCCCTCAATTTGGTCTAATTTTGTTGTTTTTCCCCATTTGATCGGTTCTAGTTTGTTTAATTCCTCCAACACTTCCTCCCCCGTCAACATTGGAGGTCGCGGATCATTATCGACCTCACCCTTTAGGAAATTGTTCACATCTTGGCGAAGTTCATCACTTTGATCTAGAAAACACCTATGACAACCAAACCACGTTGGTTTCATTCCATTGAAGAGGCGAAAGGATTTTATTTTACTCATGCAGTAAGGACATGCCATCCTTCCATGTGTACCCCACCCGCTTAGCATCTCGTAGGCTGGAAAACCGCTTACTGTCCACATTAGCGATGCCTTCATGATGAAATGTTGCTTCCTTGACACATCGTATGTTTCAACTCCATCCACCCACAACATTTTCAGCTCATCAACCAAGGGTTCTAAAAGTACGTCGATATCTCGGCCGGGATGGGTCGGTCCAGGAAGAAACAGGGCAAGAAAGATTGTATCTTCTTTCATTAGAAGACCAGGAGGAAGATTATAAGGGAACAAAAATACCGGCCAACACGAATAAGACGCTGCATTTGAGCTGTATGGCTGAAATCCGTCAGTAGACAGCCCTAGTCTAACATTACGTACCTACAGCAAATGCATTCCTATTATAATATACATCAGCGACAAATAATAAGAATCTAAACAATGTTATACAAACCTCTTCGGTGAAATCTTCATGTAACTTATCAAATTCCAGCCAAGCATCACTATCAGCAGGGTGCACCATCATGTCGGGATTTTCTCAAGGACCTTCATCATGCCACCTCATATGGTTTGCAGTCTCTTTCGTCATATACAATCGTTGCAATCTCTCTGTGATTGGTAAATAGCGAAGGACCTTTTTCGCCCTAGGCTTTGCACTGGTGTTGGATTGTTCATACCTTGATTCGTGGCAAACATCACACTCCGTCTTATATTTGTGTTCCTTGTGATACAACATGCAAAATTTCTCGCAGACATCTATTGTTTCGTATGCCATACCAAGTGCCTTCACCATTTTCTTTGATTGGTAAAAATTTTCCGGTAAATTTTCCTTTTCCGGAAGCATGCCTTTAATTAGAGCCATCATTCCATCAAAGCAACTCTGACTCATGTTGTGTTTGGATTTTAAATCTAGACATTTTGTAACGGCAGATAAGACGTTGTATCTTTCACATTGAATTTTGGTTGAACCTGAATCAATTTCCCATAAAGGCTCCTCAGATTTTATCAGCATGTCGAAGAAATCCTTTGCCTTTCCCCTAGGTGCCTCTTCTTCGTATCGAGCATCCCAACAGAAATCAGGACCCGCAGCATTTACAAGCATCTCATCCATCCGATCGGTCTCCCGATTCGCTGCTGTTGGAGGATTGGAACACGGCTCTCCGTGATGTGTCCATTGATAATAATTATCACAGAAACCTTGTTGATACAGATGCAGCCTAACAGTTTCCTCCGGATGACTGTAAAAGTTATGACATTTTTTACAGGGACATGAAACATACTTCTTATTATCTCTCTCGGTATAAAGTGAGGGATTTGTACAAGGATTCTATTTAATTTCTCCATGTATTATTTAAGTTAAGATAATTCATTTAAGTTTGAATTAAATAGAGAAATTAATTATTATGTAATTAATTGGTATTTATTTTGAAATGAAGATGATAAGTTTGAATTTAAATTATAGAGAAATTGAACAATATTTAATTATTTGATATTCATTTTAAATCCAGAGTTGGTTGTTTAAATCAATTCTTAATTATTTGAGAATATTTTCGTTACTTATTTTATTATAAGTGTAATTAATTATTCATGTTCATTTAATTTAAACTCGTTTAATATTAGTGATCAATTTTTGTTGATATTTGTTTCGCAATTAATTGTTCATCAATAATCATCATCATTCACCTTCGTCATCAATAATCATCATCACTAATCTTCATCATCAATAATCATAACCATTCATCTTCATCATCAATAATCATCATCATTCACCTTCGTCATCAATAATCATCATCATTCATCTTCATCCTCAATAATCATCATCATCAATAATCATAACCATTCATCTTCATCATCAATAATCATAACCATTCATCTTCGTCATCAATAATCATCATCATTCACCTTCGTCATCAACAATCATCATCATTCATCATCATAATTCATCTTCATTTTATTTTATCTATTTATTTTGAAATTTCATTGTCAAGATTGTCATCATAACCATTGTCAACATATGAACAATTTATCAATTTACAAAAGTTTCATTTCAAAGTTGTTTAAAAAAATATTTTAAAAATAGCAATAATGCTCTAAAATTCACGAAATTTTATTTCCTACAAGATTTTGATATGAACAGTTTATTAAGATAAGTGTTATTGTCAAAATTTTGATATTTTAAGCTAAGTATTTCAGAAATTTGTCAAATCTAGAAAGCTTAACTTTTATAAATTTGCTCCTATATTTGTTTAATGTATATGTGCATGCTGCACCTAAACTTCAAATCAGTTCAAATTTCATCTTACACGTTGCTTCATATGCAGATCGATCGCATAAGAGATGTATTCAAGTGTTTGATGCCCTGAGTGCATTCAAGTGTTTCAAAAACTCTATAACCTAAAAACAAAATCATAATACAGTTGTGCCACTAACTATAAGCAAAACATAACTAAATAAAGTAAAGCACAAGTAAAAATGACAGTTGTTTTAGTGACCAAATTATACTAAAAATATATATACAATTGAGATACACCAATATTTTTTTTTAGGATTACTACTTTTGTATGATTTTCTAAAACTAAATAGAAGATGATTTTTTTTTGTCTGCTTTTATAAAAAAAAGTGACAAGATAACAAAGTAGATTGTATCGCAGAATATTTGATTCGCCATAATTTCTATTCTATTTTTTTTATTTGTCGAATATTCTGAAACTTTATGTTAGAAAAATACCACTTAACTCTTAGCTAATTGCCACTCAAAACCCACTTAATTTAGATAAGAGTGAAGATCCATTCATAATGGATTATTTTGACAATCTTGGCGATGAACCTCTAAATAAATACAAAAAAATCTTAATATAAATCAATTTAAAATTTAAAATTTAAAATTTTAATATATACAAATTGATCAAATCCTATCTGATGTTGACCTGATCGGATCCAATTTCATAAAAATCAAACTAACCCCATCCAATTCATCCGCATAATTTTCACCTCTAACTCCTTCTGCCGCGCGATCCAAATTAACTCCCTCTGCCGCGCGATCCAAATTAGTGGCGCCGGCTCCAAAAAATTGGTCCCCAAATTTTCATTTCCCCCCAAAATTTTGATGGTTTATTTAATGGACCGCGCGCCAGCTCCTTTCTCTCTTTCCGATCTCTACCCTTCCGTCTGTCATTCTCTCCTCAATTCCTTCTCTCGTCTCCGTCTCGTTTCCCCCCAAATTGGATGCTTCTATACAGCTGCTGCACTCTTCTCTTCTCTTCAAATTGGTTACTCTTCCACTCTTCTCTTATCTCGGTTTTGTACTTTATTTTAGCTTTAAGAGTTCTATTACGTACGGTTTGCTAAATCAATTAGCTAGAGTTTAGGGTCCTATTAGGGTTTAATTAGGGTATGTGGTATTTAGAGTTTAGGGTACTATATATTAGCTAGGGTTTACGAATCTGCTGTGCATTAATTACCTACCTTGACAATGCAATTGAACATACGTTATGCTTAAAAATTGTATAGTGGTATCACCTTTGAGGCTGCAATTGACATGTTCAAAGGAGGAATGAGTGAATCCCCCCAATGACTTACAGAATGTTTTCTCCTTTTTCCCTTTTGAAATTAGTGATGCAAATATCCTAAATTACCATGCAATTGTGTTATTTACCAATGGAAATAGAGGCATGTACTATATTTCACAATATTAAGTAATCACTGGTACTATTTGTCATCTGTATATTTCACAGATTCTCCCATATGGCTCCTAACACCAGAACATCGCAGCTTCCGAGAGGCAAAAGGGTAAAGTACACCCAGCAAGGTGCAGTCCCAATTCCTCCAGACCCAGAGGAAAACCCGGCTGTTTCGACCGAACTGTCTGCCTCTGCATCTGCCTCTGCGTCTGCGTCACAATCTGGAGTGCTAAAGCGCAAGGGGAGAGGACCTGGACAGATAATTCCTCCACGGCTACCAAGTGAAAGACCTGTGATTTGGCCAGTGGGAAAACAAGAGTTTACCACAGAGAACAACCCAACTCAGATCACCTCGGTCATCACTAAACTGGCCTTGCAACTGATGCCGGGGCCTTGTATTAGTTTCTTGTTGTTTGATCAAAACACAAGAAATGCTCTCGAGGATGGGTTTTTGGTACAAAAAACTACAATCATTATTTTATATACAAGCGTAGCTTAATTAGGTCTAGGCTCTTAATTACTGAATTACTAATCATTAATTTATTATGAAGGAACGCTTCACATATAGGACTACTGAAAATGTCAACCATTGTAAGGAGGTGCTCGAGGCAATTGCTACAAAGAGGTACGCAAATGAGCTACGCGAGGCGAGGAAGAGATGTCGAAAGAAGTTTGGGTGGAATACAGAGGGATGGAAGACAATGGTTCCTCATTGGTGTAAGACCTTCAGATACTGGCATGAACTTTGTGACATCTATGGAACCTCCGAATACAGGGCCCTTTCACAAAGAAACCAAGCTAATAGATGTGCTTCGGGGCTTTCTACTTGTCATTACTCTGGGTCAATAAGTGCTTATCAACATGGCCAAAAATTGGTAACTACATCTTTTACTAGTCATCAATCATGTTAAACCAAAATCAGTATTTCTATCTTATATTTGCATACACAGATAAACATGAGGGGGGAGGGGGGTTAGCTAGTATATGGGGTTGGCAGGAGTTCTTCATTTCATGATTAATTAATTTTGTTTTGATGGTGCTCATATATGTTCAATAATTCATTTGATCATATGTGTCCAATAATCCATTTTGATAACTAGTACATCTCCTTTTATTGTTTGTTGTCTGTAGGGGTAATGACATAGTAATGATCTGGTTTAATTTGAATGTAAATTTCCTTTGAATCATGCAAAAATTTTATATTTGATTCTAGCCATCCTCTTTGTTGCATTTTCAGCAAAAAATACTTGGTAGAGAGCCGACAGTTGAGGAACTTTATGTACACTTGCATGTTGGTCGAGAAAATGGCCAATCACCGGTTGTGGCTCAAGCAATAGCGGAGTTGTATTCCAAGGCCGAAGTGATGGACGCAATACGAGAGGAAAACAATGATGGGGATGAACTCCCTACAGAAGAGGAAGGGCAAATCATAGTAGATGTTCAAAGCTATGAAACTAGTTCATTGAAATTTGCAAACAGTAAAACAAAGGAAGTCTTTGTAAGTTTTCTTGCAACTTGATTGTAATGTACAATTGTGGGAGATGATCTGAACCTACTGAGGGTTAACTCGGGTTCTTGGCTCTGTGCTAGAGGTGATATTGAATTGGTAGATAGACCTGCACACGAAAGAGGGAAATGAGACTTATGATTAATCTTGGCTTTTTTTACTTAATTCCTTGAAATTGAGCTGTAAATGGTTGAATTGGGGATTTAACCATCTCCTTCTTTGCTCTTGGTTGAACTGCTGCTTGTTGATTATGATAATATAACTTGGGGACTTTGATCTGTGCCTGGGAGGAATTAAATTGAACATTGGGTTTAACTGCTTTGCTTGATCTGTGGGTGATATGTTGTTGTTGTTGTGATGTTGTTAAGTGTGGGATTTGGTTGTTTGTCAATTACGGTAATATGAAATTTGAATTAGTTGCACTATTAATATGTAGAGTTGATGTAGCTGACTGTTTCTTCATTGAACCATATAGTCGGGTCTAGTTGTAATTAGTGTATTGATCCTTGTTTTCTAGTCATGTGCCACTCAATTCCTTATCAGAATGATGTCTTTTCGTGTCTAATATCTATCGTTTCTCAATAGGAAAAGGCAAAGGAGATGTTGCTAGATCCAAATAATGAGGGAAGAGAACCTATTGAAGTCTTTCGTCTAGCTGCTGCTAAGAAGAGCCATGGCAGAGACTGGGGCTTCGGGAGTAAATTTGAGGATAGCATGCCCGCATCGTTGAACTCACGATCAAGAGCGTCTTCTACAACATCTGTGCTCACAGTGGAAGCGATGGAAGGGCGCAAGGAAGAGTTCAAACAAATGATAGAAGATCAAAATGCACGTTTTAGTGAGGAGATTGACAAGAGAGATAAGGTAATAGAAGGGTACGAGGTTCGCTTCTCTGACATGGCTGCAGCCCATGCCGCGAAACAGGCCGAAATGCAAACGATGATTAGTCATCTCTTTGTGATGGTAGGAATGCAGAGGCCACCTTATCAGGTAATGAATCATAACATTAATTGTAATGACATTGTTGCTTAAATGTATCACATTGCTCTGATTAATTCAACTTGTAGGGTAATGGTTCTATTCCCCAACCTTATCAAGCTTATGTTTCGCAACCCTTTCAAAGTGCTTCAGGGATGTATGTGCCTTCTTCTTCTCAGGTAAGAAATTTTGGTGAGGGTATTGTTAATGCTTGGGGAATTTAGGGCTTTTCGGTCAATTATTGTCATTTGATATTTATGGACTTACATTTCACTTTCTCTACTTAGAACAACAATGGTTTCAATTTTGGTGCACTTTTGAAAATGCAAGTGCCTCAGACCCAGATGCATCCTATTTCGCAGGTAAGAATCTATTTCAAAGTTGATCCTTTCACTTCCTGTACTTAACATCCCAAAAAATCTATTTCTGTGTTGATGTATGTGGATGGGGGTTACCAATATGAAAAGTTGTGTTCAAGCATGCTTACTGATAAGTGCTTCAACTCTTTTGCTAGCTATACTTGAATGCTTATGTTATCTATTGTTGCAATTGTGCTGAACAATTTCAGGGGGTGCATTTGCTTATGTCACAGATTTGGTTTGTTCATGTGCAATACTGACTTTGATTGTATTTTCTCTTTTGGTTATGTATACTAGGGAATAGGGTTACAGGCACTTTTAGATCAAGCCTCAAATGCCGAGGCAGACATGGGTCAATGGTGCGCCGAATCAAACCAGGACAATGGAGCAAAGTTATGAGTTTGGGAAGAATGACATGTGTTGTATTTTGTTAATTAGCATAAATACTGCCTGGAAACTTTTATATTTTGTTAATTGGCAGGGATTACAGTTAGTGACAGTTGTATATTTTGTTTAACTATAGCTATACCTGTAAATTTTGGTACTCAAGTTGTATGGATACTTTGATAGGTCCTGCTATTTTGAGCGCATCTTCTGATACTTTGAGAGCACCCAATGCAAATTTGGATGCTACAGCATACATTGGTGCTCTCAAAATATCAAAATTAGCTCTCAATTTATCACTGCCCTACTTTGATATGATAATTACATAATCTATGTGATTTATGGTGATTTCTAAAGTTTACTTGTTCACTAAATGTGATTATACAGAAATGGGATGATATTATTAAAATAAATATATGCAGCAAAAAAAAAGATTTTACACACAGAAATAATGGTATGTACACTGACAGAAATAATGGCCACATTTCCAAAAACCTGCGTAAATAATTATTAATTATTTGGAATGTTTTCAAAATATTTCCGTGGTTTTTAGCATAATAATTTCCGTGGAGATGCAAACCAGGCAAATGATAGGATTTTTGCGTCGATAACACAGTGGGGTCCACGATCGACATTTCCGTTCAAACTCGACAGAAATATAATAGTGCGTGCGAGGGAGAAAATAGCAGCCGACCCCACTTGGTAACTAATCTCCGTTGAATCTACTTCTGTGGGAGCGCCAGGGTAAAGGAGTATTTCTCTGGGATTCGATGGAAAAGGGACCATTTATGTCGGGGTTTTTTGCGTGAGGGATTTTCCCTGGCAACACCACAGAATATGGGTCATTTCCCTGGTTAGACCCACACAAAAGGGGTTTTTTAATCCTCAGAAATACAAACAATTCTAGTAGTGCATCTACCCTGATCAAAATGATTTTATTAGAAGTTAAAATTTATATATGTATTATTTATATATATTTGACTCCTGAAATTTTAGGAATTCGCATTCTTTGAAGTACTCCAGAACCTGCTCATAAAGTAAAACAGTGTAAAAAGTCATCCAGTCATGCATTCGCTACAGTGTTCGACTTTGGATCGCTCGATACGCTGCCCACTCCAAAGGATACAGGCAAAATTTAATTTCAAATCCGCCAATAGCCCACTATATATTAATTAACATTAACTGAAATTTGATAGTTCATGACTTTTTACTTTTCATTTTTGAAAAAATTGCTGATAAGTTTTATTTTGAAAATAACATTTTTCTTCATATACTACATATATAGGATGCAGCTCCCACAACATTATATATAGGCTGTCCATCAATTTATAAATGGTTTGTGAAATTATAGGGGAAAAAAGTAGAAAACACTACATATATTTTTTTCCAAAAATATTCATACGGGAGTCTGAAAGCTCACCAATGAAAGAAGAGAAGTCTATTACAGAAGCCCAATTGGAAGAGTATACAAAACATGTTTTTTTTTTATTATGAGCAAGAGACATCGAACATTCCATTTTTTAGCTTTTGGCGAAAAAACTGTGGAGAAAAGGTGTTGTGTGGTGCAGCTGAGTTATCTGATCTCGTGAACTATGTAAAAGCTCGGGAATATACTTAACTGTACAGTCTTAATTTTGCGCACCTCCTTTTTTAATTCTTTTTGGGTTTTATTTTGTTATCATAATTGTATTTTCCATATTTGGTTTTTGTATCTAAAAAATAATCAAAATATAATCATCCATGTTAATTTGGACTATTCGGTAAAGTAAACGTGAGAATTTTGATCATATTTAGTTAAGAAACTGAGATATTCAGACACAAAGCTTCTATTGTCAGTCTTATTCTAACTATTATTATACTATTGTCATTATTGTTATTGGTAGAAAACATATTTTATTTATTTTTTAAAATGGTTTCCGTTTTATTATGTACATATACGGGTGTCAATTATTGACCCGATCCGATCCGATCCGATCCAAACCAAATCCGATCCGATCCGACATGACCCGAAAATAAATGGGTCGGGTATGAGTTTAATTTTTTTTATCCGAATTGGGTCGGGTTCGGGTCAACCCAGCCCTACCCGATTAATTATATTTTTTGAAGTAATTTTATGATTTAGTACTAATTAAATCTTAAATATACACTAATTAAGATTAATTATAAATTAATTTATATTATATTGCTTAAAATTATATAAAAAATAATTAATAAATATTTAATTATTTTACACGGGTCGGGTATGGGTCAAGATTTTTTTACCTGAATTTAATCGGGTCGGGTTCTAGTCGGGACAAGAAGAATAATAAAATAATGTGACCCGACCCAAACCGACCCATTTACACCCCTATATACATATATAGAGAGTTATGCCATATATGATGAGCTGTGAAATATAAAATATTTTTATACTTCTCATAACTCTCATTTTCAAATTAAAAATACCAATGCAACCGTTAAATATATTTTCCATATTAAAATATACTTGAAAATAAAATTTTATATTTTTTTCAAAAAAATATTAGAAAATACATTAAACTAATTATTTTTAACTATAGAAAATGGTAAAAATTAAAAATTTAAAAATTTGATTTTAATTAAATTTTTATATGAAAATCATTTTGAATACTTCGAATCATTCATTTTGATTTTGAAAATAAAAAAGCGACATATAGTCCAACTTTATATACACACATAGCAAGAACATAATTAAATATGCATGTATCATAAATGGTCAGTACTCTTAATATGGCCTCAGTTAGACGTACTTCATTAATGATGGAATTTGGGATGCCAAAAGAAATAATAATTTGGGTATCCATTACGTCCACTTCTTAGGACTAAAAGTTGCCTCATTATTGTTCTTCGAATCTTATCTCCTGTTATAATTTTTCACTTTTCTTTTTGTTTGTCTTATCACTCTCTCCCATGCATCTTTCGTTTTTTGGATGTTGGATGCATGATGTGGCTCCTGATATAAATTAATGTGGTTCATATTTATTACTCGAAGTCTATTGAATTGCCAAAATAAACCCATCCACCCTGTTCTGATCCCAAATTAATACCATATATAAATTTCTGCTTCAAAAATAAAATACCATATAAAAATTCGACTTTTCGCTATAAATAACCCAATATATAAAAAAAATAGGATTTGTTCCATTTATTATATTTCATATTGTATTTTAATGTGTTACTGAGTCCCCTGGCCCAAGGGTACTTCATTACGTAGAGCATGCAATGTATAGTGGCAAAATGGCTCATAAATTCTTTCTAATAATTAATTAATCAACCAAAGTTACCTAGTCATTTTTATTGTTACCTATTTATATAAATATGTCTCATCATATATACATTTTTGTAATTATTGCCGGCTTCAGTTGCATGTTGTTTCCTAATTATGAAAAAGAACGAAGGTTTTGTTCCATGCATGATCGATAATATATATAGTTTTCTTTCTAAAGATTGTTGCTGAGAACTAGTTCTTAACAATTAAAAAAGGAGGCTATGATGCCAAATATTCATTAATTCGTGGACCTTCAAAGCAAGCAAAGAAAACGAAAACTTTTACAAAAAGTTGCTCCACGTATAACATTTAATTAGTCAGGTTGTAATTTTAATTCTTCAGTCTTTTATTTCCCTCTTGTAGAGCTGGAAAAAGACAACTATATTATGTAGGTCTTCATGCTCAAAAATCATGTCCTTGTCATTTCCATATATATATATATATATATATATATATTGATTAATCAGCCTGCAATGAAAAAGAAAATGGTGCATATTTGATCAATATCTTTTAATTAGTGGCATAACATAAAAATGGTGAAAATATATAATTAATGTGTACTCTGTATACATGTTTAATTTTTAAATATGATAATAGTGGCATACCATAGTATCTAGGGGTACTGCATCTGAAGCACTCCGTTCGGCTTGCGTAATTGTGCTCATTGCATCCAATCCTGTTGAACAAGAAAAATTCAAGATATATAAATACGTTGTAACATTTGTGTATTGTATAAGAGCTTGATGCCGAACAAGTTTTGCTTTATGCATAGAAGACCTAAGGAAAATGTAAGGTGTTGAACGCAACAATATAAAATTCATGAATGTTCTACGTACGACTCCTTGCTAAGGCATATATATAAATTATGAACTTCATGTAACGTATACCATGTATACATGTAATATACTAATATTAGATTTTTATTAAATAATCTATATATATTTATAATACGGTAGTGTGCATCTTTTTAGCTAAAGACTATGACCTAGCTTGTAAATTATATAATTAGTTTTAGAACAAAAAAAATTCAGAGCTGGTATACTTCAATATGAAAGTGACTACAGTTGTTCCACAAGATGACATATGCAATGATGCAAATAATATTGCAATTATTCGTCATTTCGTTGCATGCAGTAGCTGGAGGATGCCATGTACCCAAAAAATATGTTTGCTTAGCCTGGATGTGTCTTCTCAAGTAAAGTATGCGACATACTTTATATTTACTAAATCAACAAAATTAGATTTTACAAGAAAACAAAAAGAATCTGCAAGTGAAAATGAAAGAGTAGCTAAGCGCAACATTTCGGAAAGGCTAGTGTCCCTAAATTAACTAGCTTACCAACAAGTGTGAAATGAAGATAACAGAATATGAGCTTCGATTGGGCAAAAGGAATCAACGAACTTCAGATAATTAAATGATAGTCGTAATGTGTAGTAATGTAATCCTGAATTGAAATCAATAGAATAACATGTTACATTTTCTATATACTATATATATATTCTTCAAAGTGTGGAATATAATTTCGAAGGTAATGCGCGCCTAAAAAG
>CAXKVV010000227.1:0-32277 GCA_964058805.1 Schoenoplectus triqueter | reverse complement strand
CTGAAATTGTGAAATTAGTGTTCTTTCTAAACATACTGCAGATGGTTTCTTCTAACTTCAGCAAATTTAAGCAAGGCTGCCTGGGGTGCATTGCAGAAAAATAATACCCAACTTATGATACGTTCTTATGAGGTACAATATTCATGTTTATTTTTTCTCTTGTGTAAGCAACATGTAATCTGAAAAGTCAGGCTTCAAAAAGCTGCCCACAGTTCACAGCCCATAAAATGACACCATAATGAGTATAAAACTCAGTGATGCCGCATCTTTCTATTTGATTGTTCTTATTCTTTAACTGATGCAACTTAATGTCATCATTTATAGTTGGGTGTGCTATTCCTGCCTTCTATGTTGCTCCATAGATCCAGCTTCTCATGCACAAGGAATACCAGTATTGTTCCAGTAAGTTACAAGATTTACACTAACATAGTTCATCATCATTTTTATGCTCACTCAAAAAGTTTTTTTTTACAAGGATGTGAGCAAGTCACTGAGTCATGTAGACCAGTTAAACAGAAAATTGGTTAGTCTATGTTGGAACAAAGAAGGAGAATCGAATTCCACAACAGAAATTGTCAGATTGCCTATACCGTATCAACTCCCTCCACCGCCATATACCTCAGAAGGTCCGTTGTTTCTTTATTTATTTTTTAAATCTGCTCAGTATACACTGTACTATTGGCCTCTTCCAGGGTCATGATGCGACATTGCCAATTGTCGACTGTCAGAATGAAAATGTGACTTTAACAGGATGGTCCTGATTTAAGCCCAAGTGGATCTTCTGGGCATATCTGAACCTATTTGTGGTTGGTCCAATTTGCAATTTATATGCAATTTGAGTGAAACAGAATCTATTTGGTGCTTTCAGATATACCATGGTCATGGGACAAGAGGTATACAAAGAAGGACGTGTATGGTCAAACCTGGCCACTCCATGTCTAGGTATACAAATGATGAAATGGTGATCAAGACTTCTAATATAGATGAATCTGTTAGCCTTTCACTTTCTTTTCAAAGAGTCTTGGGTGCTGGATTTACATTGCTGATATGAGATGTGAGAATTTCAATAATACAAATGAATCTAGAGGTCATATCATCCTCATCAGTGCCCCACTATGTTACTCATATACGTTAAATACACAGTCGCACGCGTATCGGATTTGCGTCCTATATGGACTCGCATCCGATACATTGAGGTGCATGGCCGATACGCAGCTGGCAAATCTTATAAAACATTATTGGGCTTAAGAGTTCGGTCAGCATTTTGCGCGGATACGCGTATCTGCTTGCGAGAAGGGATCCAACGACTTTACACACGCAGATCATGTTCCCTTCGTGAAATAAAGGAAGCTTGGGCCGTCTTTTATAGAACAATCTCCGCTTCAACCTTTATGTTTTTCTCAAACTCAAAAACAACGTCAACTTGGTACGATTGGGTACGATTTCGATATGGTTGGGTACGACTCTATATGGTTGGGTACAACTCTAGTATGGTTGGATACGGTTAAATTTAAAAAATTCAGAAAATCAAATGCAAGAGTGATATTTGAACTCAAAAAGTAAGTTACATTCATTAATGTATTAAACTGTTAGACAATCTCTTTAATTGTGTTAGTAGTGGTTGATATATATATATATATATATATAAGCTATGATGCTTTACAAAGTATAAGTGTGTTGTGTGTTTGGCGCTCTATTATTAATTTTAAGTCAGAAATGATCGATCCAAACTGTTCAATCTAATCTCTATATTAAAATCTAATAGTAAACCAAATTTTATATTTTTTGGAATCCATTTGCTATTTTTTTGGATAGGGTGGAAACCATCATTTTTGGATGATCCAGAATTCTCAGATTAAGTCATTTTCTCCTCAGCAGAAAAAATAGTAAAAAAATTTAAAAAAATATAAAATTTAGTTTACTAATAGATTTTGATATAAACATTAGATTGAACGGTCCGGATTGATTATTTCTAACTTGAAATTAAAAATAGAGTGCAAAGCACAACGCTTTTGTACTTTGCAAAGCACTATAGTCGGACTATATATATATATATATATATATATATATATTATTTTTTATGTATTATATATTTATTTTTATTTAAAAAATATTATATATATTATCATATTCGTATCCTAAAATTTTTAAAATTAACGTATAATCGTATATGTATCATATCCAATATGATATTCACACCCGCACTCGTACAACACAGATGTGAGACTAATGAGTCGTTCTGGAAATCCTTAATATATTAACTTTTTTTAAAGACAAAAGCTGATGTAGTGATGTTCGGCTGATTGCACATTGGGCCATTTTCAAATTAAAATTCTATTTTCTTTTTCCTCGCACAAAAATATATATATATATATATATATATATTTGTCTCATATGTTTCAAGGGTGAGATCACTTGATAATGGGGTTATTTTAACAATAAATTTTCAAATAAATATGAAAAAGAATAGAAAAAATCTTTTGAATATATTCTTCTACTTTATAGATTGATGGTGATTCGAATTTTATTCAATTTCATTATCGTTTGTTACTCCATCAAGGATCAACAATATTTTATATAATTTACAACGGTTATAATTTGACGGTTTTTGATGGACTATCAAACAATTATGAAATTATAAAATTTTATGGTTTTTCTATTTTTAAGATTTTTTCATATTTATTTTAAAATCCGTTGTCAAGTGATCTCTTCCCATGTATCAAATAGCTTGTTGACCCAAAGTTCATAATATTTTTTTTCCTTGTATATAATATAACTCCTATATTTAATTGATAGAAATGAATTTAATTATGTTCTTTATTAAACATTATTACTTCTTAGATATAGAACCAAATTCTTACATTAGACATGTAGAAAAGGCATTAAAACATATCTACTGGTTAGATTGTGTACGAGCATGAAG
The DNA here is from genome assembly GCA_964058805.1 of Schoenoplectus triqueter. Lineage (NCBI taxonomy): Eukaryota > Viridiplantae > Streptophyta > Magnoliopsida > Poales > Cyperaceae > Schoenoplectus > Schoenoplectus triqueter. The sequence continues at coordinate 29,354 of CAXKVV010000227.1, read as the reverse complement.
TTTCATTCATGAATTATATGCATATGCATATATATATATATATATATATATAGAGTTGGGCTATGGTACTATGCATAGCACAGATCACTTCCGTGTTATGGATTGATTTTTTCATTTTTAAAGTTTAAATGGTCAATCCGAACCATAAAAAATGATTTTCATATGAATATCTCAATGTAGACTAAATTTTATATTTTTTAGAATTTTTTTACTATTTTTTAAGATAGTTAGAAAATCATTTGATTTAGTTATTATGAGTCATTCAAAAAAGGTGATTTTTATATGAATAGCACGGAGACGATCTAACCAGTAGATATGTTTTAATGCCTAGATATGTGGGATGCAAGAATTTGGAGTGTTTTGAACTTTTTACGTCACCGTTTTTATTTTTATTTTTAAATGATGTTCAAGTATTGAAAATACTATCATTATTATTAGAGCTGATTTCAAAAATTAAAAATCATGACTTAAAAAACTCAAAACACTTCAATTTTTGCATCCTATAAGATTTTCATACAAAGAATTTAATATGCATGATGAATTAAAATTTGGAGACGATTTGATATGTTTTTTGAGTTAAGCTCACAGAAGGGCTCCGTGAGCTTAAGCTCACGGTATATATATATATATATATATATATATATATATATATATATATCTTTTATTATTATATTATTATATATAGTTGTGTTTGTATCCTTGATTTTTTTTTTAATTTTTCACATCGCTGTATCATATCTGATACGATGCTCGTTTAAGGGCGAATGCAGGTTTTTGGTTAGGGGGGCAATTATCGAATTGTAATAGTTTATTGGGTTCAAACTCATTAACTAATCGGGTACTAAATAAAAAATTAATAATTTAATATATATTCTTACCTAATAAAAACTATTAAAATAATAACATTTTATATATTAAAAATAATAATAAAATAAAGCACAAAATAATAGATAATCAAGTTGATGAAGAAAATTTTCTTCTACGGAACTTCATATTTTGATATTTTTGTATAATTATTTCATTATGTACAATATTAAATATTTTTTTCTCAATAAAAATAAATAGACAATTTAGGAGGTGCAACAATTTTTTCAGAGAAGACAAATTATCAAAAATATTACTTAAAATTAATCTTTTTCAAAATCTGAAGGATATGAATCCGCCTCGCATCCATGCAAGATAGTTTTCCCAAGTGCAAACCTCGTGTAGTCTTTGCTTAAGACATAACACAAGGTGTGGAACTACCAATAAGAAAACAATTACCGGAAAAATTCAACGATTTCTAGCACATACATTTATAAATCTTTCACGCTCCTTGTTTTTCCATAAAGGTCTTTTTAAATTACTTTCCTTCCAACTCGCCTTCTAGCCTCGCACGTCCAACCACAAATATTTACTTCAATATTTTGACTAGTTTTGGAACGAGAGGAAATTTTTTTAATTAAACACATTAACCATAATATAATAAGTTAAGAATTAACCCACAAAAAGTAATTGCATTGAAGGCAAAACCAGACATTATTGGCAGGGTACTGCCGGGCCATGACACAATGTACGAGACGACACATTTTTCGTTACAGCATGACATCGTGTATTCGTGTGAGTAGTTTGTCCTATATTTAATTATTTATACATGATAGAATTAATCAAGTTCGTGAAAATGTGATTGCGAATTAGATTGCACTAGTTAGTAGTTAAAATTAACTTGTTTGTTAAGAAAAAATAATGGTTCATTATTGCTAAAATTGATGTGATGCGAATGATGGACCTTTAAAAATGGTACGTCATTTTGCATTGAGATTGCAGTGCTTTCATACATTTTGCTTAATTTCAAACGGGACGTCATTTTTTTGTTAGATTGCAGTGCTTTTATCCATTTTTCTTACAAACAAATCCTATAAGGTTATTTTGTCCATCTTAGATCTGTCTGTATCAGTCCTTTCATGTTTTTTGGGATTAGTGTTATACCGTCATATTAGTCAATAAATAATACAGCATATGGTTCAACATTGAAAAAACAATTATGTTAACCTTAGTACTAAAAAAATATATTTTTATATTTGTTTCTATTTCAATCAGCATTAAAGAAAAAATCATTCAAGTGTATTCTACCTGTTTGGTTTTTGGAAAAAAAAAAGAAGAAGATGCTAATAAAATATTAAAAAAATGCGCCTTTTCTACTCAGACGGGTAGAAAAATGAAGTAAATCGGTAGTTCACATATGTCACATCATTAAAACTTGGATTTTATTTAAATATTTTTATGGATTCATATATAGTTTCTCTCTCTTATCAATTATATTTAAGTCTTAAGATGAAACTTAACTCTTAAAATAATCAATTATTTATGATTATATATATATATATATTTATTTAGTTATGTTATTTATAATAATAGTAATTATTATTATAATATATATATAGCATTGAAAAATTATATTTCAAATTTTTTAATGTGATTTTTTTAAAATATTTAAAAATTTATATTTCTAATTATTCATTTGAACACTACATTATTGGGGACGAAGCCCGAGTTACGGCCTAGTTATGATAATTATTGACTTTGGAAGTTACATGAGAATTTACATATTTCAGAATTTTCTGATATTTGTGGCTCTATTTTGACAGTCTAATTTTATATCAACTTTTATTCCCTTTCTATACCTTATATTAAAAAATATTGACTTTTTGTCCTCTTGATCAGAAGATGGAATCCACACTTATATTTCAAAACTGAATTTTTACTTTTCAGTTTTCTTCAGATTTAATCGTCTTTAATTATCTGTTGATTTTGTGTTGTCGTGAGAAGCTTCACTGATCTTGGCATTATGACATATGACTCTAAACATGTTGTGCTTATGGGGTCAAGTTTTAATTAAGAACATCAAAATCAATCATATTAGGAAAATTGACGGTAAATCAATTGTCCATAAATATGTAACAGAATTATTATTTTTCAATATCAGTTTTTACACCATATGCATTCTCTGAGACAAAACTAGTCAGTATCTAATTAATCAAATCCTTTTACTTTTGATGTTATCAAGCTGTTTTAAATTATACTAGCGTTGTGCCCGCGCTTTGTGGTGAAATATTATTATTTCTTATATCCATTTTAATTTATTTTTTTAACTAAACAAATATATCCACAAATTTATGAAAATAATATAATTTTTGTATGTGTGTATTATAATAATTACAAAATCAATATAGTTTCAAAGCAAAAAAGAGTTGCTTCAAAACTTGAGATGAGCTTGATGTCATATACAAAAATAATAGAAAATAAATAAAAAGTTTTTTCAGTAACAACATAATATAAATAAATTAATAATAGTATATTAGATAGTTTCATTTTTTAAATAGTAATAGTTGAGTATTAATTTATTTGATGGATAATTTTTTTTAGACATCGTATTAAAGTATAATAAAAATAGAAAATAAATAGAGAGAAAAAAAATATATATTGGCTTAAATTTGAACCATTAGTTTTCAAAAATATTAATTTGTATCATTCAATTAGAACAATTTCGGTCATTGAAAAAACTGAAAAAGATTGAACATCAATAGACACTGCCAATACATATACTTTTTATAATATAGTATAGATAGATAGTTTATTTATAGGCCCAAAGATAGTATTTCTCTGCCTGATATGAAAAGCCTGATTTATATTGAACGAGCAACTTACAAAACCGACTACCCCATAAGAAAAATCACCAAAATGGCCTAAATTGAATGTAAAAATCATGTTGGTAACAAGAGGCAGAGCCAGTATTTAAAATATGAGAGAAGTCAATTGACGAGATCCAAAATATTAAATAATTGAAATAAATTATAGAGCCCTAATTAATTAACTCCTATATAAATATAACTATTTTTTTACAATATCTTCGTACATTTTCATAAATCATGAAGGGCTAGACCCCGTGATCCTTTGTTTCTGTCCTTGTTGGCAACCCAAAAAGTCTGAGAAATGAAAATTTTATAAATTAAGGCTATCCGCTAATTTTCTAAATGTTTGTTGACAAGAAGGGTGCTGAGATAATTGTCTATACTGTAATTAGTAAATCACAGACAATTGAAATTTATTCCAACTTCTGATTTTAAGCTAATATGCTTCTAACGTAGCCGCAATATAACAATACATATGCGTGGACTGCAATTTCTTTTTTTTTTAGAAAAAGGTTATTTTTTTCTAAAATTAGAAGAGACCTTCATAAAAATCGAAAAAGGACAGAAATTAAAATATTAAAAAAATATAAAGGGATTGAAATTTTATCTTGGTCCTAGTTCCGTAAAAAATAAAATAATTATGTTAAATCCCGAGAAAAAAATTCAAAAAAAAAATGCATATTCTGTTTCATAGGCCTTACTGAGAACGACACAATTTAAGTCCTGATAAAGACACAGCAAAAGAAAAGAGACCCTTTAGACGATGAATAGACTAGCAAGTCAATGAAGAAACGCAAGGAAATTAAGGGACGAAAAAGAGAAGAAAACCAGTAAACAAACAATCAATCATCATCCGTGTAAGAAAGAAGTGGGATCAGAACCAGATGCTATCTATTTGCGAGTGTGAGCGTGTGGAGTTTGATGAAGCGTTGTACTCACGCACCACCTGTGGGGCCTATTCATTCGGTGCCCCATGCCCCCATGTCATGTACCACTACCACCTCAAGTTCTTGCCAAGTGGCAAGAGGCAAGAGTTCAAGGCGTGTTTGTTAAGGCTCTGGCTCTTCGCCGTATGCAAAGGACCGGATCGGGTTTTACATGAGAATGAGACACCCAATTGAACTGATTCTATGCCTCATTTATATTATACACCCGATTCTATTGCCTGCGGTCTACGACTCTACGGCCCATTAATTATCGAAGAGAAATGACTATTTTATTTGGATCGATCTAAATAATATTCATTGCTTCGATTTATTTTGGACGATTTCCTTTAGGAATCAAACCAATGAAGATATTTACACTCGAAAAGCATTAGCTGTCATATCAATTAACAAGTCTTTTGCATCCGATTCCGATTCTTTCATTGGATCACCACTTTAATGATTTTAGATTGCTTTCCTTATTTAAGAAATATATATGTTAAAAAAAAAGAGAATTCAAATATCTCATTTTTTTGTCTCAATTATGTCTCAACTTTTAAAAATTTTAATAACTCAAAAAATTTAAAACTGAAACATCAAAATAAAGCCATTAGAGTTGATCTATATTATATTTTTTCTTACATATAAAAATATTTTTTTTCACTTTCGTTTATATAAATCAATTATATAATATATTTTATAATTATATAATATATTTTTATAAATTTTTTATGTTACATAAAATAATATTTAAATATGCAATATTATTTTGATATTTCAGTTTTAATTCCCTCTCCAAAAATTCATCATGGTTATTGCTTTTTGTTATTGTATGTGTCCAATTTGTCTAGCAAAAGATAACATTTCGTATATATCTAAACTCTTGTGCATGCAAGTTTCTTAGAATATATGATGATTTTAGTATATGCACTATATTATAAAAAGTATATGCACTATATTATCTGCACTTAAAAAAAACTTAAGATGATTTTAGTATATGCTGATTTTAGTATATGCACTTAAAATAAAAAATATTATAATTATCTGCACTTAAAATAAATTAGACTGAACTTGACAGCCAAGCTTGCATCTTAAGTTTTTTTTTTATAAGCCGCTCGCATCTTAACTTCTTAATAGACAAAGTCAATAGCAAATAATATTAATTTAGAAAAATATGAAAAATATCTATAATTTTTGGACTAACAAAAATACTCCGGCCTCTTAGTATATGTTATTAAATTGACAACCGAATTTTAGGTAAGACCTCAAATCTAACTCAAAATTAATTATTTCCACAATATTGGCGACATGTTCACCAAAGTGAATTTGACACGCTACATTCTTCCATCTGCATGCTCTTATTTATTTATTTATTTATTATTTTTCCTTTTAAGCAAAGTATACGTCAAGTTATTAGGTCCAGCATTACGCAAATAGCAATTAATGTATACATAAAGATGGAGTTATTGTTCCGACATTACGCAAATGAGCATTATTGGTATTGCGTGCTTTTCACTTCTGTGCCTATATTTATATTTTCTGAATTTTGAGAAATATTAAGTTGTTTGTAAAAAATAAATTCTTTTAGAAGTGATCGATTGAATAATATTTTTTTTCATAACATCATTTTGCTTATAAAAATATGGAAGCGCTCTCACTTGGCTCCCACGTTTATTTAAATTAACACTTCATTTTCAGTATATGAATTAGACTCACGCTATCATGATTTTCATCTGATAATATGGACACACAAGTATATAAAATGTTTACCTCTAATGCAGTGTGGTGGCATTTTGCAAATACAGCATATCATTAATTAAAGGATAAAGGCAAGTTATGTAATTATCACTTCATTAAAATATTGACAGTGAAAACATCAACATCTATCAACGTCCATATCATCAAACATCATCTCTAGTTTTTAATGTATACCAAGTACATGGTGATTATCATAAAAAAAAGTACATGATGATTGGGCCGGTCTATACAATTAGAAAATAAATAAACAACTCACTTTAATTCTTCGAATTAAAAATATTCAAAGAGTAAATTCGATAAGACAATATATAAAATTGCTCACTACTTTCTGTTGTTATAAACATTTAGATTGAATAATTGAATTTTGGCATAGAAGTATGATCAGGCACGATCTGAAAGAATGAAAATGCACCCAAAAATGAGGTTCTCGTGCTTGTGCTTGTTAGTTTATATCATACACCATGTTGATATCTGCTGAAATTTTATCGCCTCGTCTAGTGTTTTTCAAAAATCCGTCTGGTTGAATCTGATCCGGCCAAATCTTAAACGGCGATCTAATCCCTCCCAATCTGAGAATATAACCCAGCTAATTCGAGGACTAACCAATTCATGATTCAATCATGGATTATAACCGAAGTTTTCAAAATAAATCTGAGATTAACCCTCTCTATCTTAGAACCGACTCGATCTGACTCATTTAATCTGTCTAACCCATGTCTAAAATTAGGCTCAACCACAAAACCCGTTAAAATTCAAATAAAAGCCCTTCTAACCACTTAAATTAAAAAATCTGAAAATTCTAAGAATTTGAAAAAAGAGCAAATTTTCCCACTTCAAAATTTATTATTATTATTATTATTTTAATTTTTAGAATTTATTTAAAATAATTTGAGTTATTTTAATCTTTTATAAAATTGAAAAAAAAATAATTATTTTTAAGAACTGATCTGATCTGACCTAACTATCGTCCCCTCTTCTATGATTTTATATCGGATCACAACTAAAACTAGTTCTCTCTCAAAAAAAAAAAAATCATCCTAATTTTACCCATTTAATCCTTCCAACCCATAGCTAGACTGTCCAACCCATTGGACTGTGTGGGTTTCGAGTTTCGACCGACCCTACCCGGCCTATGTGGAAATACACTAACCTCGTCTAACAAAAAAGCTCGCTTTGTATTGCCTCCCTTCCTCTCTGCCCCGCTCTATCTGCCACCGTCTGGTGGTGGATCCAGCACGAACATAAAATAAATAAATCTATACTTCTTCGACATTGTAAGGATGACACATATCAGAATATATATCGAAAGTTGAAACTATAGTAAAAAATAATTAATTGCAGCGTCTTTTTAAAATTAAGTCTGAGCAGTGTTCAGCTTTGTTTATGTCTAGGTCCGTCTCCTCTCTACCGCCGCCATCTTTGACCTTTTTTTATTTTTCATCTTTCTTCGGATCCGAGTTTTGCTTGAGTTTCGTCCGTGAGGTCTGTCAACGGTACTTATGTTTACTTAATTTATATAGTATCTCATAAAATGGATATCAATATAATTTTATTTTCATTAAATCATCAAATATGAATATGAATAAAAAAAAATTCATTAACTTATCAGATATGAATATGAATAAGAGATTTTCATTACTTATTATCCATTGAATAAATTATATAAATATATATCTATATAGAATGGAGATACCGTGAACTTAAGCTCACGGAGGTCTTTTGTGAGCTTAACTCAAAAAATATATCAAATTATTTTAAAATTTTAACTTATCATTCTCATTAAATTTTTTATATGAAAATCTCATGGGATGCAAAAATTTGGAGCGTTTTGAGTTTTTTAAGTCACCGTTTTTTAATTTTTAAAAATCAGCTCTAAAAATAATAATAATATATTCAATACTTGAACATCATTTTAAAAAATTAAAAACGGTGACTTAAAAAGCTCAAAACGCTCCAAATTTTTGCATCCCATGAGATTTTCATATAAAGAATTTAATGAGAATGATAAATTAAAATTTCGAGACGATTTGATATGTTTTTTGAGTTGAGCTCACGGAAGGCCTCCGTGAGCTTAAGCTTACGGTATCTCCACTCTATCTATCTATATTAATTAGTATATGTTTTTTATGATAATTAACATGAAAAAATTATATGATTTTTATTATATCTAACATATTAATTATTATTGTACTTTATTAATATATTTATTTAATGCTAATTATTTATCTAAATCATATAATTATTTTTTCATTAAATTATTTTTATTTTTATCTATTATCTACTGTTATTTGTTCATTATCTGAAATTTTTAATGGGTAAAGATAAAAATGGATAAAAAAATTAATAAATATAAATAATTTTATTTTAATAGATATGAATACGAAAATATGTCCATCCGTACTCTATCCTACCCATTGACAACTTTATCCGTAAGTTCTATCTTTTCAGTCTTTGTTGCTTCTCATTGCTCGGTTGTTACTAACAAACAGTAGAGCTTCACTGTAACTGTAAGTAATTGGGCCAGGACCTCCTATAAATTATAAAATAATAAAATAAATATTTAAATTATATTTATGACATGTAATTGATTCCCTAACTAATTAATAAAAATAATTAAACTTCATTAGTCCCTTTAATTCCACATTAAACTCCACTAGTGTAGGCAAAGTAATTTCTCTCGTCAATTTGTAGGAGCTAGCGGACTTAAAAATATGCCTCCTACAACTCTTTAAAAATCAAATCATATGAATTCAACCCTTAAAAATCTTTATCAAATTTAATCTTTATCCGATCTTTTTGTAAATTTATTAGACTGAATTCTTAAAAAAAATCCAATCCGATCTTTAAAACAATGCCTACACACAGCATGAAGACCAATTGTCATTGACCGGAGGAATTCTGTCGGATTACATTTACATAGACACATTCGAAGTACTTGGATGAACCAGGTGCACAACAGAAGAAACATAACTCCACTTCTTTTTTTCATTACACAACTCCCTTTTAAAGGAGTAGAATACGAATATAGAAAATTATGAAGTATAAAATTCACGGTTATTGGTGACTTAAAATTGACTTGAATTATGAAATTCAGCTCTCAATCTATCTAAAATAGGAAAAAATAAATCTAAGATAGTTTAATAGAATATCTTCCTAACAATTAAAATCTTAATTTTATATAATTTTAAGTAATAAAATATTGATTAATTTATAATTAATCTTAATTAGTATATATTTAAGGTTTAATTAGTACTAAATCATAATATTACTTCAAAAAACTTAATTAATCGGGTCGGGTCGGATTGATCCAAAACTCGACCCAATCCGATTCGAGTAAAAAAAATTAAACATATATCAAACTCATTTATTTTCGGATCATGTCAGGTTGAATCAAGTTCAGATCAAATCGGATTAAACCGTTGAGTCGGATCAATAATTGACATTTTTAGACGCCAACTCAATAAGATCAATATGAGAAATAAGGACCTTCCCCGACCCTCCTTAATTGAAGAGGAGCTCGGATTAAGACCTAATTCTACTGAAAATACTCAATTTACGACATTGTGACTACACATCAAACATACAATATTCACATAGAACCCGTTATAATAAAGTTAGTTACAATATCAAACTTAAGCATATAAATATAAAAAGAGTACATCATTTCACCATACATACTGGCTATAGAGCTCGGTAGCATAAAATAGAGCTCAAGAATCACCTACACCACACACCTATGCTTGATACATACTATTTACATCTACTTAATACTGTTTTATCATATTATTTTTTTCAACAATCAATTAGAAACACAATATTAAAATAACATTATCATTCATTTGAGAGTCTATTTTTCCATGGCGGACATGCAACTTTTCATTTTTCATTTTCTCAAATAAAAAAAAAACTAACATCCTACACTGCCTATTACCATGCAGCTGTAAACCAAGTCCACAAACAAATCGGCTCCAAATATAGGAAACCCCAAAAAGGATCACGTGACACGTCACGTTTAATCGGCAAAATCTTTTTTTCCAACAAATAATTCCAATCAGCAACTAAAATAAAAGAAAAAGAAAAAGAAAAAGAAAAAATATGCATAGAATAAATCGGTCACATATCCGTGTGGTGGGAAACAGAGAGGCAAGAAAAAGAGGCGGTTAGCGATCACCCAGAAGTCTCCTCTCTCTTTATCCCCTTTCTCTTCCTTTCCTCTGCTCTATATATACAACTCTAATATAAGGAAGAGAAATCAAAAGTTTATATTTTCCGATCTAAAAGAGGGAAAAGAAGAGAGAGGCTCGTTTCAATTCTCTAGTTCTTTCTTCGTTGAATTAATCGCTTCTCAAGTCAGCAGGTATGGAGTTGTTTTTCTTCTGTTTGATTTGATTGTATTACTGGACGATTTTGTGTTAAATGTCTTACAAGTTTAGATCTGTCAGCGACACAAGCCTTGATTAAAAACGATGTGAATTTTGGGGAAATCTTTCGGTCTTTTCTTCTTGTTTAGATCAAATAGCTAAAGATAAAGCGAAGACTTCTATTTATCGGTGTTTCATTTTTCAAATACTCAGTGAAGTCAAAATTGGTTGTTGTGGAAGTTTGTTATTATTTTTATTTGATTATTTCTCTTATACCTTTATCTGATCCGTTGACCTTTTAATTGCTCTATCAGATAGGTTTCTCTTTATAATTAAGACTGGGTTGTGAAAAATTTTATGTACTTAAATCTAATTGTGCCTTGGACTTTTATCTAATTGTTTCTTTTTTTGTCATGTTACTTTCAGTTCCGATTCTCTAATTTCAAGCAGCCAAGAGTTCATGTCTGATCTCGACGTCCAGATTCCAACAACTTTTGGTATTTCTCTTGTTTAATTATTTGTTCTATCTTTCATTGTTAGTTCAATCAAATTTAACAAAATTGTCTTTTTTCTTGAGAGAGAAATTTAACAAAATTGGGGGTATGCGCTATCAATGTCCTTTTGGTACCAATCCGTACGGTACCTTGTAACCGTTAATTATTCGTATCAGATCCCAATTAAACATTAATCAAACCTACAAGCTCCTTTAATTATCACAATTTTTTATTTTAACTGACTAATTTGATATGGAAACTCATGGTATTATTTATGTTACAAAGTAAATATGACAATTTCCCCTTTTCTACCCAACTATAATAAAACCAGGAACCAACAATTTTTTTTATAACCATGTTATCCAAATTCTAAGCAAATTACTGATATGTTTGGTTGCAGATCCGTTTGCTGAGGCAAATGCTGACGAAGCAGGGGCAGGAACAAAGGAGTACGTACACATACGCATCCAGCAAAGGAATGGCCGTAAGAGCCTGACGACTGTTCAAGGTCTTAAGAAAGAGTTCTCATACAACAAAATCCTCAAGGACCTCAAAAAGGAGTTCTGTTGCAATGGTACCGTCGTCCAGGACACTGAGATGGGCCAGGTACTGTACCAGTCTATACCTCTCTTTCCCCTTTTGTCCTTCTGAAATAAATATATGTTCATTGTGTAATATTTAACTAACGGTTATTGGTATTATCTTAGTGATCTGCTGTTCTATAGTTTGGGTCTTGATAAATTGGTGTGGTTTGCATGTAGGTGATTCAACTGCAAGGTGATCAGCGTAAAAACGTCTCCAACTTCCTCATTCAGGTACTGAACTAAATCTGCAATGTTATTTGAATATGACAATTTTCTTGGGTGGTCTTATCCATAGGAGGCTTATGAATTATTTTTCAATGATAGGCCGGTATTGTGAAGAAAGAACACATCAAGCTTCACGGTTTTTAAGCACGCTAGCTGTCTACCATCCGCTGGGAAGTCTTACAGTATTGTGTATCAGTACTATACTATATTAATTAATCATTGTTGAGTTTGGACGCAAGTAGACTGCTTCTGGTGTTTGATACCAAGTGTGGGTTTTATGCTTGTAATACCTTTGGGGTATTTTGTAAGATTGAAGGAGCCATATAGACACTTTGATGGCTTGTTTATGTCGCTTTTTAAGATTAAATAAAAAGGGATTACATGGTTTTATTGTGTGTTCTCATCCTTTTTCTTTTTATTGCTGATTCTGTTGATGCTCCTGTCTTCCCTCCGAATTTCAGAGGTACCAGTTCAATAATGCACCTGCTGGTATTGTGAGTTATTGTACCAGTTTTGACAATGACAGGTAAAAAATGTGGCCCGATACCTACTCTTATATCTGGACAAATCACGCTGTAAGGTGTCCGACATTCTCTGAAGAGCAAAAGAAAAAAGAGTATTTTTGATTTGATTCGTTCGATCAAATATCAACGTTCTTAATTAAATAATAATACCCTCAGTACATTAAAATTCGTGTTTAACTTTTTTCACAACTGATTAAAATGAGCCATTCTAATTAATTTTGAAAATTATCTACAGAAAAGTTCACAAGCTGCGATGCAATTTGCAAACGTAATTTTCATGCAGGTCAGGTGGTGAAATATTCTCTGGTCTCCAGAGAATAATTACTCACAAGGTGCATGCAATTTGCAAACGTGATTTTCATGCAAGTCAGGTGGTGGCTTGAGCTTCACTGTGCTTTGGGCCTTGTAGCTTTCTATTTTTCATTTAATGAGTTCTTTAATAGGAAGAGTGGACCGTTAAATGGCACATAATTGTGCTATTAGGCATCTTTTGTTTCAGATCTCTTGACAGTAGAATGGTAGATTGTGCCACGGAAAAGTGTTTTTAGTTTGTGCTTGAACATTATCTTTCGAGTTTCTGGAAAAACTGTCCAGCTATTTTACGGATAACTGTTCTCGCTTTGTTTTCTTTCAGAGCTTAAATGGTCGGATAAGATGGTATGACAACAATTATTACTACATGCATGTTCCATTGTAATGTAGTAATTATTTGAGTTATTGGCTATGGCACATCTTGGATGATGGCCTAGAGGAGGCAGAACCCATTCCAAGAAATCTGTCCGATCCATTTGGATCCGAATTTGAATCGATCTGATTTTTTAAAAAAGTCAAATTGATTCGACCCGATCCGATCAAATCCGAGATCAAATGACCTTCAATTCAATTGAAATATATCAAAATTTTGAAAAAACACATTATGTAAATTGATCCGACCCGATCCTGACTCAACCCGATCCGACTTAATTATTTATTATTATTATATGATTATTTATTATTATTATTATATTATTACGATTATGGCTATGATTATTATTACTTATTATTATTATTATTATTATTATTTTATTATATTGTATTATATAATTATATTATAATTATAGTTATGATTATAATTTATTATTATCATATTATGATTATGGTTATGATTACATTATTATATTATTATGATTACGACTATGAATATTATTATCATCATTATGAGTATTTATTATTATTATATTATTATGATTATATTTATAATTATATTATTTTTTATTTTTGTTATATTATTATTTTATTATTATATTATGATTTTATTTTTATTTTTATTATTATCATATTATTATATTATGATTTTATTTTTATTTTTATTATTATCATTTTATTATATTATGATTTTATTTTTATTTTTATTTTTGTTATTATTATAACTATGAATATTATTATTTATTAGGATTATGATTATGAATTATAATTATTATTTTATCATTATATTATCATTATTATTATTATTATTACTATTTTACTATTATTATCATCATCATCATCATTATTAGCATCATAATTATTCATATTTTAACTATTCTGATTAACAACCGTCAAACGATATTTTCGCTCTTCTGAATAGTCATGAATAACACTCATCTACCACATTATTATTTATTATGATTATGATTATGAATTATAATTATTATTTTATCATTATATTATTATTATTATTATTATTATTATTATTATTTTACTATTATTATCATCATCATCATCATCATTATTAGCATCATAATTATTCATATTTTAACTATTCTGATTAACAACTGTCAAACGATATTTTCACTCTTCTGAATAGTCATGAATAACACTCCTCTACCACTCTTCCAAAAATACACTATTCTATCACTCTTCCAAAATTACCACACTTTGTATATAAAAGTTTTATCTTAGTTAAGATACCAGTTACCACATCATTCAAACTAAAATTCAAGAGCACAGATGTCCTAGTTATTTTTTTTGATTGGGAACTTTTTGCCATTTATGAGGTACTGAGTTTCAAATGCCACCAATGTTTTGTCCGGTATGGTTAACCTAACATCACTTGTTGTATTTGCATTACCTTTTTTTCAGGCCCGATTCAAATCTTCTTAGTGCCTACTAATCTATTATTATATTTACACATATTCCACTATATCAAAACCAACCCAAGAAACAAGACTACAGTCAAATCATTTTTTGAAGTTGATAGTGCTAATTGCTGAGACAAGTGTGTCTAGTTGGGATGCACTTTAGTTTTGCTTTTACCAGAATCAAAGCGATTCGTTGGCATCTATCTCCTAAGCTCTCCGGTTATTAGGACTATAAAATAAATTTTTTTTTTTGTCTTCAGTAGTAGCAAAGTATCCGGACAGACTGGCCCAGTTCAATTAATAAACTTAGCCAAAACTTGGTGAAAGCATCACACACATCTGCAAATAGTGTTAGGTAAGAGAATCATACAGCAGTAACGTTGAAGTAGAAATTTATTCGAGAAAGTTATCTTGTCCCAAAAAAGAAAAAAAGGTATAAATATTTGCAATTTGCAAGCTTTTACTGTTGGCCAAACCTGTTTCCAACCAAACCAACGGTGGTTCCAAGGTAGAGGTTTAAATTTCAGATTCAACCAGTTGGCTTCATTGTCAGCGCAAACTTTCCTTGACAATAAATGGAGAAAAAAACCAGTTCCACCTAATCAAATAAAAATAACAAATCAGGTTTTTCATTACCCCAAATTTGATATCTAATTTTTCTACATTCAAATAATGATCTTCATTTATTTGATCGGCTGTTAAGTTTCTAAAATAAGTTTTTTAATAACATGATGTAATCTTAGTTATATTATGTTTAGATTATTACCTACCACATGACTGAAACCACAAAAAATGAAATATTATCCTTAAAATGGGCAGGTGTTGCTGTCGTCACTTAATATTCTGCTGTTCACCTATGCAGTTTAACTGTAAGTACTCAGATTAATGATATTACTTTGTTGAAGTAGTCAGATAAATATTGTTTATGGTCACTATTTTATAGAACCTGTTCTCAGATCTGTCTGTATACTGGCTTACTAGGCTGAAATTTGCACAGTTCCATTGTGCAAAATTTTACATGTGCAGCCCTTCCAAGTTGCAAACAATATGCAAACCTGTAATGGAAGAAAAAAAAACAAACAAACAACGTCCATTCTATTGACAGATTTTTTTTATATATAATAATTATAATAATCTTATTATTAATAATAAGAGTGATAAAAATAAAATTTTAAATCTACGAATAATATCGCGCCACTATAAATACACGTACAGATAAATACCTGAGCATATATTTATAGTGATCAAAAACCCATTTTCAAGCAAATGCGCCACTGGCAGTGGCGCATTTACACAAAGACGTCACCGATAGTGACGTGTTTGCTCCGCGCCACTGGCAGTGACGCGCTGCCATTCGTAGATTTAAAATTTTATTTTTATTACTCTTATTATTAATAATATGATTTTTATAAGTATTATATATAAAAAATCTGTTCTATTGCTCATTTATAATCTATTTTCTCAGAGATGAACAATAGAGCAACGCCTAAAAAGATTATCACAAAAAAGGAATATTATTATCGTCCCAAGCCTTTTATCCTCATTCGTTGTCCCAAAGCGAAAAATTTCCATTTTAAGCATTCAATTAACTTTTTATATGTTTCCTACTTTTCATTTTTATAACTGCATAGCACATTAATAATTCAAAAAAAAAAATTGAAATTGAAATGGCGTCTCTTTAAGAAAATTAGAGAGAGTTAGCACTTGATAAAAACTATCAAATTTACTTATATCTATTATACTGTGCTATTTATATCAAGTGTTGTGATTATTTATTTGTATAAATGGTGGAATTTAACCACCAAAGCCGGTTGATATATATTGGGAAAATTAATAGATATAAATAAAATTGATAGTCGATGCCAATAGATACAACAATTATAAAAAACGTAGATATAAATAACATGGATATCAAATAATAATATTTTAAGTTATTAGAATTTTAGTAACTGACACAGTAAATATAAATAGGGACAACTGAAGATATAAATAATGTCAGAATGAAAATCAATTGATGGCGCGCTGATTTTTTGTGTCAAATTTATTGTTGTTGTAAATAATCCAAACATTTATGGTCAATTAATATAAACTAACGGTTGATTATAAATTAATCGACCAGTTGTCTAGAAACAGAAAAAGTAGTGAATCTAATTGATGTCATTGAGATTGCATGTTATGGTCACAAAAAATAGTGATTTTTTTGTGCCAAATGATTACAGTTATGGTCAACTCGCGAAGATTCAAAATTTTTATTTGTCTCTGTGATTATGGTCAAATCGCGAAAGACTTTTGACGTTTCAACTACCAAATTCGCGGGAGTCAAAGTTTGGAGATATTTATGGGGATAAATGTTTGGGGATTATTATCAGCTTCAAAAAAAATTGATAAAACTTGTGAGCGCTTTTCTTTGTTTCAAAAAAGATTTAAGCAGTTGTGTATTAATCTAAGCAGGTTCTACGTTAAAGTAACACACAGACAGAGATAGAAAATACACTGAGAGAAAAGAGAGAAACCCTAAAACTCAAAATTTAAGCGAGGAGGTGACGCCGCCGCCGACCTCCCCCCGCCTCTACCCTTTCCCTCTTCTCCTCCCCTCCTCTACCTTCCTCCCCTCTCTTACGTCCTCTCTCTCCTCCCCTCTACAACCAAATCTCACCATTAAAGTCGCTAGGAGCTCGTCGGACACACTCCTCTGGTTGAGCCGTCGCTTCTATCGCCGCATCTCCACTGTCGACCTCCCCTCGAGCTTTCGCCTCTGATCCGACAGGAACGCGACCAAGCCACTACGCTGGCCGGATCTAAACCTCTAGGGGAAAATCAGAAGGGGAAAACCAGCCACCTCTAGGGGAAAACCACCTCCGTGACCCAACCACCTCCAGGGGAAAACCAGCAACATCACAACCTACCTTTCACCTTTTGACCTTACCTTTGAGAGGACATATCGCAACTCGAATCGATGAGGTGGATAAATTCAACTCGACCTGTTGTGGCCATTGACCTCTCTCGCCCGTCCTTGGGCCGTCGACTATCTTGCCCCTTACTCTTGGGTCGTTGACCTCTCTGGCTATTTGCCTACAATATAGAACAGATTTCGTTGCTAGCAGTCCATCATCATTGACTTCACTGTCTCGTTGGCCGTTCACCTTCCTCGGCCCACTTTTTTGAACTACTCCAAGCCAAAAATTAAGGAAAATATAATGTCATTTGATTGTGCTTATTAGCTGGTATATTTAAACTCTCACATTGTCTCTTTAGAAAATATGACAATTATCTTTAGCTCTACAATAGCTACGTTATTGTAAATGACTAGGTTAATTTAAATTATTAGTGTTTAGAGTTGGTTTTATTTTAGTTTACTTTCTGTTTTACGATGTAATATGTAATGAGTTAGTTAATAAAATATACCTACGGGTTTTAATCAAAAACAAATTGCGTACTAATCTCGAAAAATAGATAAAACTCTGGGGACTGAAAACAATTTGACGAGGTGTTTCTGTATTCGTGTGTTACAGTTCTGGGAGGGTACATGTGCAAATATCTCAAAAATATTTATAATACAATTGGGTCTGCTTCAAGATAGCTTCGTTTCTGAGCAAAGTTGCTGTGACAAATTAAATGTGCAGCTTATTTTCCTTTTTAAAAGGAAAAATAACTTCTTTTCAGGGAATCTTTATTTTAAATTGTATGTGAATGCAAACATGAAGAACAAGAGTCAATTCCTCAAATTAATTGAATCGGAATGACTGTCCTCTGTATGGAGCTAAATTAATTAGTTACAACCCATTTGAACTTCTTTACAAAAGCCAAAGTTATTCTCTGGTACATTGTGAGTTGTCAGTATTCCTGTAGCTTTTCAGAGATCTAACACTTGTTTATTTCCTGCAAGAAAAAATATAAAATGTCCTCAACATCGTCCCATCACTTCCGCCATTATAACTGAAAAATACATCCCTTAAAGCTACAATGCGTGGGATCTGCATGTAATGATAGCGGGAGAAATGGAGGGGATAATGTTGAATGCACTGTATCACTCTACCCTTCGGAAATGATAGTTGCATACAAACTCATGTAAGATAAAAATTTGCTTAAAGAGTGCATTACATTAAGATCTAGTAATTTTTTCAGCATTTAAAGAATTTAGTTCAAAATCATATAAGAATATTTTTTGTCTTCCGTTTTACAATTTTAGGAATATATGCACTTTCAGGCCAGAATTTAAATATATAAAGAAAAAGAGTGCACAAAAGATGGGGGAATTTTAAAGAACAAAAGAGTTATTGGTTTCTGCAACACACTAAGAGGTAAATGAAATATAATTCATCAAACAAGACAAGGCAATTTGCACATGCTCAACATCTCTTGAAGAATATCATACTACTCGTACTTTAAACTGTCCAAAACAAGAGAATTTAAGCTGAGAGAAAGAAAATACCTACTAGCATTAACTAGTACCAAAAATAGCCAAAATTTCTTTCATATTGCAAACCTAATTTTAGGTACATAAATAATAAATGAATTATACTCCCTTCTCGCCAAATTTCTTTGTTTATAGGCTGCACTCTTCAGGTAATTTAGGAAATCTCTCGTAGTCCTTGCAATAGTCATAAATTACCAAATTTCGCCAGACCCATTTTGAATCCTGTTGCTGGCTGTCAGTCAGGGCCCACGCCTCATACTGGTCCCACCAGTTTTGTCCAGTAGTGGAAACGCATTTCGGGTATGGGTCTTCCCATTGGCACCTGACATGATCCATTTTTAACTCCAGATTGAGTGTAATATGTTTTCTTATTGGTTGAATATTTTCAGATTGTTGTCTACTATTTTTTGGTATATAAATGCTAGATGATTATCTCTAATTCTTTGTTGTTTACCATATTTAACTTTTTGGTTCTCCTTTAAAATGTCAAATATGTTCCACAGTACAAACACTTCATCAGTTTTATGTATTAATAGAAACAAACTGTCCCACATATATTGTGATTCTTTTCAAAATTAACGTGCTTAATTTTCGTTTATCATGAATTGAACGTACCCATCAGCATTGAAATCCTTGTAGGAGGAGACAAAAGGAGCGTATGTCCAGTTGGTCTTTTCTAAACCTCCTCTTGTGGCCCAGTCGTCAGCATTCCAAATGCTCGATAACATATACATTGGCTTCTGATTTGGGAAAAAGTTGTTTGGTTTTCCATTGTTCTTGTACACTCTGATCGGTACCCGGTCCACAAAGAACCTGAAACAAGAAATTACGTGATAAGAAACTCTATATGGCCAATGCATTTCCTTTGAAATAGGATCTGAAATACTGTCACTATTTTGCTTCATTGTTTAAGCCCAATGAACTTTTAGCTTGTGGTACATATGCATTAATGATAAATGTATTGATAAGAAGCCATGAGCCCTGCATGGGTCATGTTTGGCCACAAAAATTCCAAGCAGAATTATTGGCAATGTTGAATTATGATATTACACTATTGTAAGAAAGGATTGATTCAGGCATTCAGCAACAGGAGGTTTGATTTTTGTATTATTTTTCTATGTATAACATGGATTAAGACATAATTAAATTAAGTTAACAAGATACTTGGTGAAGGACATAAAAAATGCGCTTTACTTGGTGAAGGACATACTTATATTCCAACAAACCCCATAAATTATGCTTCTGCCTTAATATACCTACTTTGCTTCATTTAACATAAAACAATTTTATAACATAGCACGATAAGACATGTTCAATCCCATGTTTCTCCATGAATACAACAAGAACGTTGCATCACAGCATCATCCCTTCATTATTGAAGCATGCAATTAATGCCGACAGTATTGGTTCAATTAAAAATAAATCAAACCATAAAACAATGTAATCACCTCCAAGAAGAAAATGGACCCCAGTCCATAAAATAGTTGAATATATTACCAAAATATTAAACCAATCGGAAAGAAAATGAGATCAAAATCTCAATATACAGGAATTGGGTAAGGTGGCATCTTTCATATATTGTATGATTATATCATAATCAATATAAACTATAAACACATGATTCTCACTTTGTTCTGGCCAATATATAATAGTGATGCGATCATGATATGCAGGAGTAGCAGGTCTACTCTAACAGAAAAGAAATGCAGTCTAATAGGACTTACACAATCTGATGCTCATTCCATAGGATTGAGTAAGTATGAAAATCCTGTGTCGGGTCAAACCAGAGCTGGTGGCGCATCTCCCTGTTTCCGACACCTCCCTTGTACACATTGGTTTGTATGGTGTATGGTTGTCCTGATCTATTTCCCAAAAACTCAAAATCTAACTCGTCCCGGTCTGGTGCAGCTCCTAGATCAGAGCACATCTGTTTATTATTGACCATATTGAGATGAAGACGTTATTTGGTGCTATCAGACAAATGAAAAACAAACTGACATTATGAGCCATAAATTTTAAATATTACATATACAACAAAGGCAGAGAAGTTTCTTGTAATATAAACAGTTCTGAATCAGGGGAGAACTGGAGAAGTCTGCTGTTAAGGCTTAATTTAACAATGTTGCCTGTACAGTAATCTCTGTAAGGGTTAATTGAGTTACTGAAGAGTGAAAGAATAATTAAAATATCAAAATTAGTACGTGCACCGACAGGAGAAAATTACAAGTACTAGAAGCATTTTGAAGAAAAGAACAGTGGAAGTACAGGGACCTGGATAAAAAAAATGGGGACCTACATTAAATAATTTATGTTTCAGCGTTTGACATTGTTTATGGGTCTTCAATTGTTCTCAAGGAGTATGGTACTGGTAGATTCTGAAAATTGATTGCTTCTTCCTCACTTGACAAAAAGAAAAAGAAACCCAGAAAAATATACTTACATAGTATGCGGTGACAACTCCGGCAGAGTCGCCGCCAACAAGTTGAAGCTTCATGCTGAACCACCCAAACCGGTATCTTTCACGAGTCTGGAATCCACATCCTGAAAAATGCAGAACCCATTAAATTCATAACTTTTGTGTAAGTGATTCTTAAATAAATTCCAATTAATACTATCCTCTCTGATCAGAAATATTGTATTCAGTTGAACTTATCAAGCACATTACTAGAAAATTGCACGCTAATGTGTCTTAAAGAACTCTCAGAGAATGCAAGGCGCATTAAATTATCAAAAAAAGAAAAAAAAAGAAAGGAAAAGAAGGACTTCCTGGAAAAATATAAGAAAAGAATAAAGAACAAAAGATATTCAACTTCAAAACCACTGGCTTTGTTAATTGATCACACAATAAAATCAAAATGTACCAACCTGCTTTCTTGTCAAGTGAGAGGTACCAAACTTGACCATCAGGAGAAGTTCTGAAGTGATCTTCAGCACCAGTTAGATCAAAGTTATCTTGGAAAGAGAAAGAGCTGGAGAGGGATGCAGCATTTGTGATGCAACTGCAAGTGAAAAGTACACTTGCACTTAACAGGAGGAGGATGCATGAAAACAGGTGCATTGACATGTTTGTAAGTTAGAAGAAATTTAATGGAATATTGGAGTAATGGAGCGGAGAGTTGTTTGGTATAAAGGACGGAGTTTGAACTTAAAAAGAGAGGCTTTGAAGAAGCCCACTTGAAGCCTTTTAGCATTTTTTTATATTATTATTTATAAAACCAAGGAAAGTAAGTAAAAATAAAAGATGCTTTTTCCGATCAATGTTGAATTAGTTCTTAAATATCTAAAATATATAGAAATTTGTCTAATTAATTTTTCTCGTTATTTGCCGCAAGGTATTACCACGATTGACAAATAAATATGCTGTCAGTACAGCACATATATCTCTTCAATTATTAGAAATGTACATAATATTGTACCTGAAATGGGTAATTAATTTAGTACTAGTACCAAAAAAGGGACTTGCAATTTGTCCTTCTTGATGGATATAATTGCAGGGAGCCAACCTGGGGCTACTTAACAGTGAAAGATATCATTCGTATTGTGTGCATGTTGGGTTTACTATGTACACATCACATTGCAGGCTGCAGCTTCTCTGGTTAGATCTGGTCCCGTTGGAGTTATTGCATATTTGCATGTGCAGCTATACCAAAGCAACATACCTGCATCATGACTTTGTTACCACATCTAGTTTGATTCAAGTTTTCATAGATACATATAAGAGATACTTTAAGCATGTGAATTCAGAATAAATATTTTTTTTCTTTTGTTCATATTTTTTCCTATCTCAAGTGCTTAGTGAAATAGCTGATTAATGTAGTTTTACTAATGGGGAGGGATCATTTCACTGATTAATGTAGTTTTACTAATAGGGAGGGATCCTTGACAATGGGTTATTTTGACAATCTTGATAATGAACTTTTAAATAAATATAAAATCAATTAGAAAAAAGTTCATTCAATATATTCTTTTATTTGTAGATTGATAGTGTTTCAAATTTTATATAATTTTATTATTATTTGATACTCCATCAAAGACATTAAATTGGAACCATTATAAATTGTATAAAATCTTGATGGTCTTTTATGGAATATCAAATGATAATAAAATTGTATGAAATTTAAAACATATTAATTTATAAGTAAAATAATATATCTATAATTTTTTTTTCTATTTTTAAGATTTTTATATTTATATAAAAGTTCATTGTCCAGATTATTAAAATATCCCATCGTCAAGGGATCCTCCCCTTTACTAATACAAGCAATTTGTCAAATCATCTACATTGACGTGAAACTAAATTGTTTTTTTTTCAAGCCCCACATATTTAGTGTTTTTTTTCCTCAAAATAGCAGTTTAATATGTGATTATTTGTAAATTAAACAAATAATTGATGGAATTGTCTATAAAATTGAGAAATTAATTTAAAATTTTGAAATAAATTCTATCCAAAAACTATTGACTCCCTCTTGTATAGGAGTTTGAGTATTATACATGCATCATTATTTCGATACCACATGTAGTTTTATTCAAGTTTAGCATTGATATATAGCATATACTTACTTTTAGCATGCGACTTCGAATATGTTTCCTTTTTGTTCATCCATTTTTTTTTGGTTGATGTGGTGAAATGACTGATTAATGTACGTTTACTATTTGTCAGATCGTTTGATAATTGATATTGACTTGAAACTAAACTGTTGCTTATTTCAGTTCAAGTACCACATATTTATAGTTTCTTTTTCTCAAATAGAAATTGAGTCTTTGATTGTTTGTAAATTTAAAAACAATTGATGGAGTTACAAAATCGAAAAATTAATTTGAAAAAATGAAAAAACTCAATCCAAAAACTATTGACTTCCTCTTGTATTTGAATTTGAGCATGATGCCTAAGCGGCTAAGCCAACGCTACTTTTCTCTCTAATAAAGCAAAGTAAAAAAGTAATACAAAGACTGATCGGTCTGGATTGGTCCGGTGGCAGGTGCACACTGGAATACAATACATTGCCCAAAATAATGCTGTATTGTCATGGCCAGGCTGTGCATCCAATCCTAGTATATTAGGATTCTCTGCGGCGGATGTATACTGTCATATTTGTAACGACCCGTTGTCTGAGGAATAATTATCACATTCTACGTCATTTTTTCTCTGCAGGTGACCATTTCATGAATTAACACAAGGTCTACAATTGTAACTTCTTGAGTTACGCACCTAGAGACACGATCTACAGCGTTGGAATGATTTTATTTTTGGGTTGATTCATTAGCGTAAGAGCATTATTCTGAATTTCTGATATAGTCCAGCTGCATTAGGCTGGAGTTGGAGATGAGATTTGAGTCAAAGACATGGGTCACCCACCCCTGCAGCAGCCCGGAATCAGATCTGCTGTCGCGCGGCACGGTGCGGCGCAGCATGTGGTCCGTTCGATCACTTTGAGGTTCGTGCTAATTCGAATCTTTAAGTATTAGCACGAATCTCGAAATGATCGAACGGACCACGTGCTGCGCCGCACCGTGCCGCGCGACAGTGGATCTGGGTCCGCAGCAGCCCTTCTCTTCCTCTGAAATTCTGAAATGGTTACTTGAAATGATCCAAGGAACAATAAATGAGAACATTTACTCAGCTACAGCATCACCATCCATCCAAGCAAGCAATTGTGGGTTGTAGCTATCAATTCTGTGTGAAATTAGGAACTATAAAAAATATACTTGTACTTCTATTTTATATTTCGATCATGTTTTGTTGGTTGTTTTAGTTGTAAAATAAAGGTAATTTTTGTGGGGAAAAAATATGATATTTTAGGCAATTTTGTATATCAGAGTTCAGTGACTTTTTATCTGTATAAATCATTTTTACAATAAGGACAGTCCAAGATGATGCCCTACTATATCACTAAGCATTTTTTTTTATCAAATATCAATAAGTTTGTACGTGATGTTCAATAAGTATAAATGTTGAGCAATTGATACAAAAGCAATCAATTTTTGTCTCTTGTATAATAATTCTTTTATAATGTTATTTTTTTTACTGGAATTAACGAGTTTTCCTTCAAAGTGTATAATATCTATTTCAGAATAACTTGAATTTTTTACATGATAATTTCAATATTAAAATATTTTTCAAGGAAATTTTGGACTCAAATAAATATTTTCCAAAAGTATGAGCCTCTGAAAGAGAACAGAATCAAATTGATTTTGTACATGTAATTACAACAATGTCACAATTATACTAGCTAGAAACATGCACAGAGTAATTTGTTTCTCCTAAAAAGAAGAAAAATAAACTAAAGTTTGAGACATGGTGTCTCCCTGTTTTAATTAGACAAGCTCAATAACCGAAACGACATTTAAATAGAATGAAATTTGAATTTGAAACATGGAAGAGGAAACTACATGACCCTGCTATCAAGGAAATTGCAGTGACAGACTATATATTATATGTAGTTATTATACAACTCGCTTGAAGAGAGTGCAAGGCTTGTGATTGGGCATTTGCATGGGTTGTAGGCTTGTAGCAGCAGAGAACCTTGGTTCCCGCCAAATGTTCCCATTGGTCGTCCTCCGACCAATGCCTTGCTCTCTCAGATTTGAAATTTCAAGGGCTTTGCTTTTCGCTTTTAATTGATAGCAGATTTTCGAGGCAGGATTTGGTTTTGAAAATATAAATTATATTATCAGTTAAATTGTTTGGCATTAACTGCTACTACAACAACCTCCGACTCATTGAACATATATTATATTAGATAAAGAAGAGGTTTCGGTGCCATCAATTTCATGTACACCAAATATCAACAGTTTACGTTTCATTCTATATTTAAAATTGTTTACTCAAATATGAAATCTAAATCATTGATGTTTTTATTTTTCATAATAGATGTACGCACATAAATATTTATATATTTATGATATTTGGAGCTCATTTTCTACTATATTAAATGATAACAAAATAAATATATACAAATTAATCAATTGTAGTTAACTAGATTTATTCATTTTATTTACATTTGATCTAATATAAAATGCTCTCCAAAAAATATACAAATTTATGGGAATATATCTACCATTAAAACTAATAGTATCAAATATTTGGATTTCAAATTTTGAAATATAAAATCAAAATTAAGTTGTTGGTATTGGACAGCACTGATGGTCCTCTTAAATAAATTAGGTTGAGAATAGTTGATAACGTCTTTCTCAAATTACGTCAAATATTTTTTTTGCTCGTAAATAAATAAATTAGTTATATATCAAATTTCATAAAATGCTAAAACAATTCCATTATCCGTACAATATTATTAAATTTGGTTTTGGAAATTCCCCCGCATATAATATCTGACTCCGACCGTCACTCGGACATCCATTTTGATTAATGATGAAACGTGTACCACATTTTAGAAAATTTGAACCATTTGTTATATTTTGCTCAAAAAAGTTGATTTACATTTGATTATTTTTTAGTATTATCTATTTTGGAGACTCTTTGCTATCCAAATGGTACCTAGATTTGTTAAAAGCATAGATATATGTGGAAAAACGTAAATATATTATTCGATAAATTATGCTTAATATTTTATATTTTCTTGATTTAAGCTCAATTTATGTCATACATCTCTCTGCAAAAACGCGTTTACCTTCTAATTTTAAATTTATACTACAATTTTCGCAAATGCAAACTGAATCCTTTCATAAATAAGATGCATAACAAAGCGACTTCCACTGAAAGGCCCTTGAAGGCCCATTCCTTGAAGTCTAAAGCCCTCAAGTTATATATGTTGGTATATTATATAGGCGGAGAAACGAGAACGGTTGCATTATTAAATATATCATGTAATAGCATGTGCTTCGGTGTATGTAATAAGAACTAAACCCTCATTTCTTCCTCTACTTGCGTTAGACACTGAACAAGGAGGTCATCCTCCTCTTCTCGTCTTATTCTGTTCCATTGTAAAATTCTAAGTTTCTTCCTCATGTCTGTACAGGGTGTCCTATAATCCCTTTAGTGTGCTTTTGTTAGAGGTGGCAATCGGATCAGGTTGGATTCAAGTTTGGACGGTTGGATTGAGTCAGTTTGATTTTTTGAAAGAAATCAGATCAGATTGGATCAGAGTCTGATTAGGTCCGGTCGGATTAATTTATATGTTGATTTTTTGTTAGATCTTTGATTAATTTTGATTATAGAACATTTAATTTCAGATTGGGTCAGATCAGATCGGATTCAGATTGAATTGGATCAGTTTGACTTTCTTAAAAAATAAATCGAATTTGTTATAAAATAACGGAGATAAGGAAATTCAGAACCACCAGTAGAAGCGTTTCTCTTTGATTTTGCGTCTCCAATTACATCTGGCGTATCTAAACTCTTGCGCTACATCTCCTGCATTGTAAGACTCCAAAAATCACTTTCTTGGAGATAGACCATAGCCGAGATCGAGCCCATTCTTCTGTTCCACAACCTAAATATCATGATCTCTTCTATTCTCAAACAGAGACCGTTCATTCCCACTCCTGTCATGAAGGAACCGGACTATCTCCCTCTTTGATGATGTCTCTCTCTTTTAAATGTCCTAGACTTTTTTTTTCTTGTTCTCTATGTATCTAATAAAAATACATAATATATGAACATAAATAGAGATAAAATCATCTGAATATATATAAATATATCTTTTTAACTCAAGCTCATTTAACTCATATATAAACTTTATAAATTCAACGTAATTGAATTCAAATTCGAACAAAATTTTCAGATTAAATCAGATTAAATTATGCCACTCTAATGCTTTTTAAGCCTAGCCACCGACGATACAGCATTGCGAATCGCTCTCGAGATGAAAAATTTACCGAGCAAACAGAGATTGGATGCAGGAAAATAAATTTACCATGCATCGATCAAATTTCAATTTCTATATCTGAGTCCAAACTTCTTGTAATTGATCAACAAACCTGGGCCCAAATAATTTAGATGTAGAACAGTAAGCCCAAGTTCTATTGAGCGAACCCAAGCTTTCAGCCTATGATCCTACAAATGGACAACTTGATTTGACTTGTCAGATATCTAGTGGCCCACTATACCTACTGAAATGACATATTGAGCCATTCAAAGGATCTTTTTGTATGGCCACGCAAATCCATTATGATCTCTATCATGTGGGTCCCCAGTGTCACGGGTGTCCGGCTGTACGGGTCCCACCAAATTAATTAGGCTAATTTGTCAAAATTTTATTATTTTTTAATTATTTTATTCGAATTGAATCAGTTGATCCATGACCTGTTCTGATCATATCGGGTAGATTTGTGACCCGTTCAGATCGAATTGAATTAAAAAAATGTTGATTCAATTTTAACAGATCGGATCAAATTGAATAATAATAAATAATGATATTCCAATGCCCAGTCAGGGGCGGACCCAACACTATCCAGGGGGGGCACGTGCCCCCCCTGGATTTTGAAAAATAGTGCTTTTCGGTAATGTTTTCGGCACGTGCCCCCCCCTGGAAATTTTTTTTGCCCCCCCTGAATTGTCTGATTATTTTTATTGAGAAAAAAAATATTTAATACCGTGCATAATGAAATAATTATGCAAAGATATCAAAATATAAAGTTCCTTAGTCGAAAACTTTCTTCATCAACTTAATTATCTATTACTTTGAGCTTTATTTTATTGTTATTTTAATATATAAAATGTTATTATTTAATAAAAAATTTATTAATTAAGTATATATATTAAATTATTCATTTTTTTATTTAGTACCCGATTAGTTAATGGATTTGAATCCGATAAGCCATTACAATCCGATAATTGCCCCCCCTAATCAAAATTCTAGATCCGCCACTGTGCCCAGTTCGATTCTTAGTTCTTAAATCCAATCCGATTAATTAGTTCAATTATCCATTCAGCACTAACAATTTTGAGCTGTAAACTTGGTGCTATTCTAGTTAAAGAATACATAAAAAAGTTGAAACATTAAATTGTCTGAAAAGTACAAAAGCTATAGAATTAATAGATACATTTTTCTTGCAACTCAGAAAGAAAAAAAAGAGAAGAGATTTGATATACCGAACTTTGGATTTAAAGAAGTTTGAATTTGCAACCTCTAATATATTTCATCCCTTGAAATAACTGTCATATCAATTTAAATCGTCGTCGTCCCGATCGTCTTCATCGTGACACGAATCCGACGATTTAGAAACTGCAGAAGACACCGATCCAAGAAGCTTCACATCAGAAAGCTGTCTGATATTCGTCAATTATAACCACCAAAAATATCTGCTACATGAGATGATACGCAACCTCATAATTTTCA